>VUQH01042777.1:0-22213 GCA_015106775.1 Etroplus canarensis | reverse complement strand
AGGTGAACGGATGGTCTCCACATGCATGGTTCCCACCATGAAGCATGGAGGAGGTGTGATGGTGTAGGGGTGCTTTGCTGGTGACACTGTTGGGGATTTATTCAAAACTGAAGGCACTCTCGCAGCATGGCTACCACAGCATCCTGCAGCGATATGTCATCCCATCTGGTTTGCGTTTAGTTGGACCATCATTTTGTTTTCAACAGGACAATGACCCCAAACACACCTCCAGGCTGTGTAAGGGCTATTTGACCAAGAAGGAGAGTGGAGATGACCTGGCCTCCACAGTCACCTAAACCCAATCAAGATGGTTTGGGATGAGATGGACCACAGAGTGAAGACAAAAGGGCCAACAAGTGCTCAGCATCTCTGGGAACTCCTTCTAGACTGTTGGAAAACCATTTCAGGTGACTACCTCATGAAGCTCATCAACAGAATGCCAAGAGTGTGCAAAGCAGTAATCAAAGCAAAGGGTTGCTATTTTGAGAAGAATCTAAAATATAAAACATGTTTTGAGTTATTTCACACTTTTTTCTTCTCTACATAATTCCATTTGTGTTCATTCATATTTCTGATGGCTTCAGTGAGAATCTACAATGTAAGTAGTCATGAAAATAAAGAAAAACCATTAAATGAGAAGGTGTGTCCAAACATTTAACTGGTAGTGTACCTGTAAGCAACTCTTTATTTTAGCTTTAAAAATACCTAGCAATGCATGTAATATTACATAGAACTCATTTAGCCTCAAACGTGTGATTCTCAACATTTTAAATTCAGTTTTTACAGTGGTAAGGCTTGGCATAAAAGGCTCTTTGTGGTGAAGGATGGGACCATAAATGGGACTGTCAGAGTTATGCCTCAGGACAACAGACATTAAAAGGAAATGTTATTGACAGTAAGTTAGCATTCAGCAAAGGAAGGCAATTGGCTGAGGACTTTCAATGTCTAATGAAGGCTGTAACAAGCAGATAAAGGTAAAAATACAAAAAAAAACAAAAAACAAAAACCTGCTGCCCTTGGGCAGCTTTTATTTAGCCAATGCAAAACAAAGATGCACCTTTACTGAGATGATAGCTCCCAGAAGTCATGCAAAACCATTAGCAAACTTCACCTTGAATCAGCACCTCATGAGTCATTAAGTGTACATTGCATTCACAGAGCCGTGGCCCAGTCTCATCTCAGGAAAGAATGTATTTGAGTTTACTCAGGGGAGGTTATTGAAAGTGGCAGCAATGGCCCTTCTGATTCCAAGTGGGTTTCAAGGGGGAAAAAAAACACGGCAAGTTTAACCATTATCTCTTCGATTTCTTCTAGCCTTTATTGTCTTATGTGCTGATTGCAGTTTAGCAGAAAATGAGATGACCGCTATTTATGGAGAATTTTACATATTCCTTGAAAAACTGATCGGCCCTCGGTTTTATGGATATATATGTAAATGAGAAGACAGCTACAGACAGGAAAGCAGGAATGAGCTACTGTACCACTGATAGATTGTGGGGATCAACCCAGAGATGGAGGGATTCACTTGAGGGTGGGAATCAGTTATAATTAATTTAGGAGGGTACTAAAATTAATCCACCAGGAAATGCCAGAAATGTCTCTATGTAGTTTCCTCAGCCACCTGCTGGCTGCCTTATGATGGAGGAAACCCTCTTAGTAAACAAGCGACATGAAATGGCAGACTGAGGCAAATTGAACATTGTTGTGTCTCTTACTTGCCATCTTCTCTGCAAAGTAATTAGATCCTAGGATGTGAAACATCATGGCAGTGTATCTGCAGGCACCTGCACCATATGATGAATATCCTGTACATGAGAGCCCATTAAAAGTGGTACAACCGCTCTGTCAAAGCTTACTTCAGAAGCAGGATTTTGTGTCAGAGGACATCTCTGATCACCTTCAATTAATGCTTCTTGTAACACGTTGTCACCTTTTAACTGTAGATGAAATGCAAGGGTACAGGCTAAGAAACTTTGTAAGATCAAAATTTCCACTGAAGTAGAATTTGTAGATACTTTGCACCCAGACAGAGCTGTTTTATATATGCACCACTGCTGTAGTTCTGTGAGGTATGCTACATATTTCCTCTGTGCATTGTGCACTACACAGCACAAACGAATAGATTGTACATGACATAAAAATAAGTCTCTATTTTTGTCTATTTTATTTCATGAAAAATATTTTTTAACTTTTAGAAGAGTCACAAGGCAACAAAATAAACTAACAAAAAACAATATAATATGTACTTTGTTGGTTTGCTCATCTAATAAAAGATAGGCAAGATAGAAAGGGAAGGGATGTCACATAGGGCGTAGTTATTAATTAACCACTAAATCCAGGTTCAAAAAGTCTATTAAGTTTGTCTGTTTGTTTTCCCTTGCCCCATAAAAGAAAAGAATCCTGGGGTGCCACTGTAGCTTACCTAGTTGAGTTGGTGACCCATATACCAGAGGCTAGAGTCCTTGCTGCAAGAGCCTGAGCTGTCTAATCTCTGTTCTGTATTGTAAAATGAAAGTTGAAAATCATAAAATATGTTATGGATTTGTCTGCTGTAAGCATATTTTTTGTGCAAATTAGGATAATGCACTTGTATTTGTTTACAACCATAATTCACAAAGTACTGCTTTAAAAGTGTGTTATTATAAGTTGTGTCATCATGTCAAAAGAAAACTATACTATTAAAAAATTTTGTAAACTTGTAACACAGTATAGTGGTTTACATGTTTGCCTTACAAGCAAAAGTTTTCTGATTCATGTCCTCGTAGGGACACAAACCCCTCCTATCATAGCAGGGTTGTGTCAGGGAGGGCATCTGGTGTAAAACCTGTGCCAAATTATCTACTGTATATGGATTCATCTGTTGTGGTGATCCCTTGGAGAAATCCAAGGGAGCAGCCAAAGGTGTTTCTATGGCTTTTTATACAGTATGTAATCTGTCATTCAAAAATTAATAGCTTTATAGGAGATCATTAAGATACTTTAATGGAATGCAGCTTTAATGGTTTAATGTGATTGTTCATTTTCTCCTAATGCCAGGAAAGAAAACAAAATCTGATCTTTTTACTGTGCAAAAGGCTTTTGTATTCATAGTGTAGTCTGACAAAGAGATAATAAATAGATGAATGTGACAATTAGTTAGACTGTATGTAAAACAAGACCAAGATTATATACTGCAGCTTAACAATGGAAAGAATGAATCATAATACTGCTTCCAGTCATTTGAGTTCTTTAAGTGAACCAGCTGCATCTAAAATATAGATGAATGCATTTGTTTCTTCTTCTTCTTTGGCTGCTCCCATTAGGAATCACCACAGTGGATCATGTATTATTAATTATGAATCCGCATTTGGATTTGGCAAAGATTTTATGCCAGATGCCCTTCTTGAAGCAACCCTCCCCATTTACCTGGAGTTGGGACTGGCACTGGGCGTACACTTGCATGTGGCCCCTGTGGCTGGATTAGATGAATGTATTTGTTTAAACATTTATTGTTTTTCTCGTGCACACATGTGTTTAAATAGTGCTGCTCTTACCTGCTCAATCCAAATGTACCTGATACCGATGAGCCTCCACGGTGAGAGAGGCTTGTGTCCCCACCTGGAATCAAACTAGGGACCTTTTGCTTGTAGGGCAAATGTGCAAACCACTATGCTATAAGGGACACTTCTTACCTGTTCAATCAAAGCAAGCTAAAATGTGTAAAGTACTGAAGTTCAGCAGACTGGTTGCAAATGTACTAACAGGTATCAATTAAAATTGACAAAATTACATATTTTTCATTTACTGGATGTAGCTGAATGTCTGGAGTGGAAATGCTATTTCATAGTACGAGATGAATTAGAACATAACATCTTAAGAATCTTAAAATGATCAGGATTCCATTCACATGCTGTCATTTTAATGACTGACTAAAAAAGGTCCTATTACAAACATGCAAATTATTATTATTATTATTATTAAATTATTAAATTATTATTAGAAACAAACACGCAAATATTCCCTATCACTGAGAAGTCAGGACACCATCACATTAATTGGTTCCTTGGGGCAAGTCTGTAAATTTTAAGACACTATCTCCACCGAATATGAAAATATATTGAAGATTTTGAGTTGTCATTCCATCAAAATAAAACTATAAACTTTAAACTATAAACTTGATATCCTGTGATCCACTTCAAGCCATACATCTTCCACTTTGATAATTATGTTAGATTTCTGTGCAGTTGCAAATAATATTAGAATATGCCTCTGAATAGATCACTGATTTTTAATGCAGCACTATTAGGCAGTTTACTATCCATTATGAAGTTTAAACCAACAGCCTTTAAAGATGACAGATGTTTAGTGAATAAAGCCACTCCCACATTCTACACTGAAAGCAAATGCTGTTCATCAAAAGAGAAAAATTCTTAAAAGTTTAATAGGTGCCAAAAGTCACATCATGATAATCAAGACATGGCCCTCCTCTCGTTGAATGTTAAGTAACTCTGGTCTGAGCTTGTAAACAGCTTCAGTAGTACACTAATGATGCACTTGAGGTAATTAACCTGTTCAATGGCTTCTATGAGCGCAAAGCGCTAAATGTGTTTTTCCCTTTTTATTTAATGTTGACAGCATGTAAATGTGCAGGCATGCCTCATCAGTATTTGTCTTTGTATGCTTTTTGATAAAAATTTCTAACTTACTGGTATTTCAGCATCATTTTTAGATTTTCATTTTTTAATGCTGACTCAAAGTTCATCTTTGCATTACCTGAATTTAATAAAAAATAAATAAAACAATAGTGGTAGATGAAAAATACTAAGTGTCCTAATAAGAAAATACAGAAAAATACTAAGTGTCCTAATAAGATCAAAGACCTCTGAGGTTGTGTAAAAAGGGAATATAGTTCAAGAAATTATATCAAGAAAAAAAAATATGTCCCTCACATTTCCAAAACAAACATAACAACTAGTGCTGCTCAGAATCAACTCATAATGCTGTTGGATAATGTCTCTACTTCTTAACTAAGAGCACTGATTGTCGAGCCATTTTCACTCTGTGCACCCTAATTGCCCCTTGCCAGCTGAACAAACATTTCTCTAAGTGAACAATCATCTGAAGTGAAAGCACAGAAGACAAGGAGCAATCAGGTGATCAGTCCAGGACTCATCTACACTTTGATGTTGTGTGAAGGTCATTCCTTATTCTTCCTCCACTCTGCAGCCAAGCACATTGTAGAAATGTCTGATGGATGATTTGAGCAACTCGACTGCTTCCCATTGAGCCAACCCTGTAAAAGCCGTGCAGGGGACATATTAAAATGCTCGTGAGTGCTTGATGAGTGATGGGCAACCCCCGCAAATATCCAGCTGACCCAGATAACAAGGTTATCTTGGAACAGACTGTGTTTTTCTGGTCATAGAAATTTAAGGACGGTGACTGAACTTCTGACCCAAAATTATTTGGATAACTATTGTTACAACTTTTCTTAAAAGGTCATCTCAGGGGGAATTATCCATTTAATTTTAAAGGAAACAAAAAACACCTCATTTGAGTTGAAACTACTTAAAAGCATGTGCGGACAAACCTCAAAGACAGAGCAATGATATAATGTATGCTTTAGGGAACAACATTGCTTATCCCCATCAACCTCTCTTTTTTCTTCAAAGATAGATCTGAGAGACACCCCCGCCCCCCAGCGTTTTAGAAAGATTAACTCTACTTAATGCTTTTTATTGCACTTACAGTAATGTAGGTAATGAGTTGACTCTTTAACTCAAGAAACATTATTGTCACTTCACCAGTCTCCTCTCGGTGTCATGTCATAAAGAGAGAAAGTGTGACCACATATAAGAGAACTGATGAATAATCATTATGTTAAGATCAATAAAATTAGATAGTTAGGTAAATAAGATGCATGGAAATACTTCATTTGATGGGGCATGTAATAGGAAGTGAAAATAGCAAAATGGCTTCAAGGAATTGAGTTTACTTAATCAGAAGGAATCATTATATAAATGTCAGGGAAATACACTATGACTATGAAATAAACATTAAAATAACATTTACTTTCTTTACATAGGTTCAAACCACAACATGTTTTACTTAAATAAATATTATGCTTTTTAAAGTATTACAATAATGGAACATCTGAACTTGTTTTTCTGATTATTATATTGTATGGAAAAATTACCACTAACTAATATATGAGGATTGATGTATATTAAACTTACCCATATATGAAGTAGCTCTATCTTTGTCAGCTACCAGATGCTATAAAATGGTCATTACAAATCAGTGTAACAGTATTTCTCATTTAGCTTGGCATTGCTAATTTACTTAAGTAGAGGATGTGAACACTCCCTTCTCCAGTGTTTCCCTGTAGATATATACTGTGAGAGATAGACTGTGACTTGCAAATTTAATTCTCATTCATAATGAAGAATAATTCCACAGAGTGATTGCAAGTGACAATTTCCACTTCCTGCAATAACAGCCTCTTGACTCAGTGTGCGGCTGTTGTAACAGAAGGCTTTTATCTCACAACAATCCCAGCATCTGTTTTACTATTGAAGTTCTGTATCTCTGCCTTTTCAAAGTTGGCAGAGAAATAAAACTTAAATTCCTTTCTTTTTAATTTCAGGACATTTAATAGTCCTTAAGAGAAGCCGAGGTATTTGACAAACTGTCAACACCTAACTTTAGCTCTAACTAGGAACCAGTAGCTTTTGGTATCACAAAGGGATCCACAAACACCAGCTGCACTGAATGGGAAAATGGCTGCTTTAAAGACCAGCTGGGATGAGCAGGTTGTAAATAATAGGCCAACTGACTCATCAATAATTTCATCAACCATATGCCTAGCTTTTGTAACCTGTTTTTGACCTTGCTGGCTGTACTGCAGGGATCAAAGGTCAGTTTGTGAGAAGAATATTTAAGTACAAAATATGCAAAAATAGCTCAGATGCATCTACACTTACTGTACATCTGCACTTGAAAGCCTTTAAGCACTTCTGTTTTTATGTTGTTGCTTGAAAGTAGTTTTGTTCACCTGAGCATGTGCAGTCTAATGATTAAAGAGTGTAATAGGCTCCCAACACTCCATGCAATGTCAAGCACTCAACATCCCCTATTAGTTGATTCAATAATTCTTGGCAGGCTTGAATAGAGTTAGTTCATTTTTAAACAGTAATCCTGTGTAAATCTGCAGATTGTCACTGAGGAAGTGAAGATAGGACACCGTTACCATAGAAACTGCTTCCAAACTTGGAGCAAACATACTAGCATCTACTTATAAAAATGTGCCAGTATTCACACCATTAGCAGGCCACAGTGTACCATAACACTCATACTGGAGAGCATCGCCGCATACTTGACTTACTGTTCATTGACACTATCAGGAGGCTTTGATGTGATACAGATTATTCAACATGCCTAATTTCTACACAGTCATCTCAGTGAAGTCTTGAAAAGGCCTTGGTGTAAGTGCTCTACACAATGACTTTCATAAAGGACCATAAACATTATAACATTTTAAATTAATTATGGGCTTATACAGCTTTGTAAAGAATTCCATTGAATCCCTTGTATTTTTATCTTTATGGCTGATTAAACCATGCAGTTCTGGTTTAGACTGATTGCAAAGCAGCAAATAGAGGCAGAATACTGGACTAAGTGGACCAAGCCACATCAACCGGAAAAAATCACTATATTCAGTGTGCCCAGAGCATTGAAGTCAGTGTTGTGCTGTGCCAAGGTTTTAGAGTGCTGTTACCAAATACTACAGATCATGATTCTGATAGGATGCAAGACCTTTCTTGGCAGCTTCCTTGCTGCTTACAGCAGCAAATCAGAAGCATATCAATATTTACCTGGATAACTGCCATGCTGAGAGCTGAAGTCTCTGAACAACAGCCAGATGAACAACATCTTGTGAATATAACTTATTTCTCCCAACAGCTGATGAAATCACAGACAAATACCTCAGTAGCATGAACACTTTTGCAAACATACTTTTTTAATGATTATTATCTAGGTCGACAGCTGGCAAGAAAAGTGGTCCATCCCCAGCTGCAGAGCATCAATCTGACGCTCCACCTGTTGTCTCCTCACTCACGCCCTCCATTGCTCATTAAACAGTGCTGCCTTTCAGGCCGAATCAGCTCAGACTGGTGATCACCCACTGTGAGACTAGAGCACAGAGAGAGAAAGGATCTGGGTGCCAGATTGTCAGGCCTGTGAGGTGTTATTCCTCAAATAAATATGGAGATTATGTGTAAAACCTGTGTGCCAATTATGCTTTCCCACTTCTTTAGCAAGACCACTTGGAATCTGTGTAAAGCTATGCACAATGAATAAAATTTACCATTAGGGTCTACAGATGATGATTCTCTTCTGATTTTGTAAATACTGTGCATACAGTGAAACTGAACTTTCATTGGGTTTTTGCCAGAACAGAACAGTTGATGTGAGTCTGAGTCTGAGCAATCCAATTTGCAGGGAGTGTTTTGTATGACTCTGCCCTTTTCTCGTAGGCATGCATAATGCCCTTTTCACACATACATTATCTCCTCACTTAATATGTGCAGAACTTTACTATCGAGCTGCTTCTCCATATGCCATGTTTGGACAATTTTTTTTTTTATTTTTAAGCACAGATTGTTCAAAGAACTGGGTTTAGGTCAGTCAGCGTGCATGGATTACCTGAAGGAGTTGGCTAGTCATCCTGACTGAGTGTGTAAAAGCTTTTACTGCTTGCTAGAACACCAAATATTCAAGGATTTCTTTACATTGGGCTATTGCCTATTCAAAAGCGTGTCATATTTTTCCACCTCTAAGAGTTCGTAGTTTTAGTGTCTACAGTTATGTTTCTCAAAAAAATATTATTACCATATTAAAGTTTGAAAGCCTTTCTGATTTAAACACTCTATATTAATAAAAGCAACATTTTTAGCTTGGTGCTAACTCAGCTATATAAACAAATTGGACCTAAGTTCTAGGTTGGAAAGTAGTGCCATTGCAGATGTGCCTTAAACTTACATTCTTTCCAGTAGCCAGCAGGGGGCAACTCCAATTGCTAAAAGAAGTACAACTGTGTAGAAGTCTATGGGAAAATGACCTTAGTGCTCCCTTGACTTACAACCTCAGTAAACACTTTCCTGATGAATTTATGCTCTCGATTGTTAGTTTAATGTCTTGTTTAATACAACATGATATTGATGTTGTAAATTATTTCCTCATTTACTGTGAAAAGGTGATAAAGCAGAGTATGTTTTAGGACCAAGCTACATTGTGAATGACAAGTTGCTACCATATGGACATATTCGGTGTCCTCAGTTTTTGTCAGATTTACAGCTTGCTTGTGACATCTGGATTAAAAAAGACAAGAGGGCAATATGGTGAAGTCAAGGCTTCAAACAAGACTTCACAAACCAATGGGTGACTTCATGATGGTTATTTCTATGTTTCATAGTCTAGTGAGAAATCCACTTTTCAACCCAGAGCTTAGACAACACGAATTCTGTATGCTCTGGATTTAGACCCACAGTCAAGTCTTTACATGCATCTGCCAAATACATTTATAGCTGGTAAAATTCAGTAATGCTGATCAAAAACTGAAGCACAGAGCGTTGAATGCAAATTATTATCATCAGCCATCTTTTGCTCAGTAATTTGCAGCAGATAAATAATAACAGTCGTGTTTGCTGGGTAGCAATTTCAGTAAAGTGATTTCTGCCTTTCCCTAAGATGTTTTCTATTTAGGAAGGTTTTCAGCTGACAGACTGAACAAAAAGACCATTTGTGTGTTATAGCAGCACAGCAGAGAGTGTGAAGACAGTTTCATGCTTCAACACAACATTTCTAATATTCTATTTTCAACATGAAATTTAGCATCAAAGTAAAATTCCAACATCATTACAGACAGAAGATAAAAAGAACATAAAAATAAGAAAGAAATGCTTAAATAATTTAGACTCAACAAAAACTAAACAAGGAAAAAACACTGTAACTTGAATTTTTAGAAGGAATTGAAGGGGCCTGTTTTAAGCTTAAGGCTGGCATTCAAAAAGAAAAGCCAAAATCTGGATGCTCTCCATAACCTGTCTGTATTTAGATTCAGGGCAACCACTTCAGGCACAGTACAGGGGCCAATGATCTTCACATGTAACAACCTGCCAAACTGCTGTCCCACAGCAATCTGTAGAAACCTGGAAAAAATGAAACAGACTAATTTACTAAAACTCGAAAATAAATTAAAATATAGTGACATCTTGACAACTACACTTACACCAGCAGTATGTGTAATCTGGTAGGATTTACAGTATTTGATATCTAACCATCCTGTGTGGATTTTTATTTAAATTGTTCATTGTTTAAATCAAAGTCAGTCCCTTTTTTTACTACAGCCTACAATATGTTTACTATATTATGTATAATATGAGTTTAACCTGTTCTATGTCATATATTCTCTTCAACACTATGTCAAACTGGAGCATTTATTATAAGTCAGTATTTTTACTTGTTTTTGACCAAAGAAGTTGACTTAAGAAATTCCCTGTTTACCCTTTAGTTGACTCATCTGGTAGATTCTAATAGTCTTCACCAGTCTTATATGACTGTTAAATAAAGGCTGTTTGAGTCTTGTTATTGGTTTTATAGGTTGCTAATTTACAACTAACAAAACATCAAAGACCTGGACAAATCAAAAGACACATGGTGCTCCAGTGGTCAAAGTATTATTCAGAGAGCTGATGAACACCTGAGCCTCAGAGCTTCACTGTGCAGAAATAACCTGCAAATGAAGGGTGGAACATACTGTAATGCTCACCTCCTAATATGATGAATCCTCATCTGTGTGCATACTAGCTGTAAATAGTTTTATCAGCGAAATACACCTATAACTACAATCCTTGCATAACAGTAGATGGCAGCATGTATGTAGCATTTTCCATAAAGAAGCAAAATTAAATTTTTCCAATTCCTTATTTTTTCCTTAGTTTTGAACTTGAATATCTTGTCATTGAACTGATGCAGAAAGACAAGGCATCTCAGTGCAGGTATTCTCATTCCAGTGAACTTTTCACCAGGGGAATGTCTGATGATGTAAAAGATGGTGTAAAAGAAAGAAAATCGTTCTAGAGGCTGATATACAGAAGATTAGAGTATAATAGTATTGATCAGCTGTTTAAGAGTGTTTAATTGTTTTGAGGTTATATACAATATATAGAAAAATGTGTATATCCCATTTGAAATAGCATTTACAAATCAATGACTGAATATTGCATTACCTACAGTAAAGAGATTTACTCTCATGAAAAAAAATAAAAATCTTAATTAGACTTACTATAATATTAATGTGGGCTGAGATTCAGATATTGTTCATATGTCTAACTTTATTTTTGATGAGACTCAATTTCTTCTCACCAAGGAGAATACCATTGTACATGTGTCCAGAGAGATGTTCTACCATTCTTTAAGGATTTTTTCAGTTGCTCTCTGCTGTACTTGGTTTTTGGCTTTAGCTTTCTATCTAAAATAACCCAAAGGTGTTCTGCTGCAACACCTGTTTAAGGTCATAGTTTTTACTTCTAAAAAAAAAAACAAACTCTTGGGTGATTTCGTCGGATTGGTATTATGCAGAAATGTTCCTCCCCTGTGGAGCTTGTGGGGACTCATCTTGTCTTTCAGTATTTTGGCGTATCCACAAACATTTGCTATACTGTCTATAAATTTAATCTCAGCACTTTCTGTGCTCATCACGTCCTCCTCTGCACTTCACCATTAAGACTGTGTAGAACAAATTCAGCTTGATCTCATCTGACCAAAGACTGCGCTCCTAACATTCATCATGCTTCTTCTCATGTCTGAATTTTTGGGTGTCGACCATGGAGCTGGACTTTATACAGTGTCCATTGTATAAGTTCATTGAACTAAACTGAACAAGGATCATTGTCCACTGTTTCATTTTAGGAGGCAGCCAATCTGGCTTGGATTAGTGGTATGGCTCATTTGGTACCTCCCGATTACTTCTGCAACTGCATATCCACTGACCTGTAGTTGGCCACAAGTCTTTATGTAGCTTTTTCCATAAACTTAGATTTTTCATTTCCTTCTGCATTTCTTTTCAATGTGGAGCCTTAATGTAAGCAGATAGCCTATGAGCCTCAAACTGAGAAACCTAGTGTTCACAGGTCACTTCATAATCACAATTAGGCTAATTGGAAATCACAGGCGTCCTCACTTTTAGTTCAATGATCAAAGGTTTTTCTAACTTCTGTGTCAGTGGCTACAGGTGTATTTACTTTGGTTACTTTCTTCTTTGGGGACTGTATTTTCAGTTGAACATGTTCTTATTCACCAGAGAAAGTACTCTGCTAGTCAACTTTGAAATAATGGAGCTATTGCTAAATGGTGCAATTTCGAATTGCACTTCTGTTGTATAATGACTCTCCAGTAGCCAACTGGGCTTCAGCAAAGAGTTTTACAGCATGACAATATAGTCTGAGAGTATAGGATATAAATATAACTCCCTGCACCATTAAAACAGATGAACACCACTCAGGCTCTACAACATCCTCGGACTGTTGGATGAACTGCAGAAATTTGTCTGAGTAGTAGATTTTTTTTTTTTTTTTTTTTAACGGTATACTGTATGTTTTATTTGAGGACAGGGCCTCCCTTGAAGGTCAGAGTGCCTATTAGCCCTGCGGGTGTGCCTGAACAGACTTCAATCCTATCTGCCCCAGGCTCAGTCCCTCTGTCAATTCCTCAGTGTTGTGCCTTCAGTCCCTCCTCCAGGGAAGTTTTCAAAGAGGTACATCTGTTATGTCACAGTAATGTCATTGATCACATGATCAACTTGTATTTTTTTTTATCTTTGCAAATAATCAGAAGGGTTTTCTCAGTTCATTTAGATCTGCTATTAAAACACATTAAACTAGCTGACTATAATGACAAGTTTAATTGTAATAATACTTAAAGGTCTTCATATCAATCAGTAATAAAATCAACTTTTCAAAATCAAGCATGCATATTTTTAATAACACAATTCCTTTAGTAATAAATATACTCCTGGAAATGTGTGTGAGAAAACTAAAAAAACTAGCATGTAATACAAAAATTTGGTTTATTATAATTACATTAATCAGAGCATAAAAGAGGCTGAAATTTTAATTAATTTAAGCTTGATAGTCTTTTAAGATATGAGCCTGATTATAAAGTCTAATCCATTTTGACCAGCGTTTAAAATCACATCAGAGGAAGCAGATATGTCCATGAGGAAAAAGTGCACACTATAGAGAGCTCTGTACCTTCCTATTAAAGGTTCAGGCTGACTAACTGTATCCTTTTCTGCCTAATCTGATTTGCACAGCTAAATGCTGATGTCTATGGCAGTGTCACTGTACTTTTAATTAAAAATTGTACGTCTTTTAATTTTCTTGCTGTTTAAGGAGTTTCTATATTCCCATTTACTTGATCTGATTACAAAAATACACACCACATCTGATTCTAGCTGGAGAAACTGAACACAGCAACTTTTTGGCTTGTAATTATCAAAACAAAAAAGTAAGTAATCATTTTCATTTAGGATAATTCACACAATATATTGAATATGAATATGAATCTTTAGATACTGCATAAGCAACAGTGCTGTAGCAAGACTTGTATACAGTGTGGGCACTGTACAGTGAATGAATAAAGTTTAAGAATATACAAAGAATAAAGCATACTTATCCCTTTCCACATTAATGATCACTCTGCATGGGAAATCTGCTGGAGGGAAAATATTTTTAAAAAGTGTTGTGATGTATAGATCTTTTATGTGGACAGTGTTCAAAGCGGTGACACTAGAGCTTTTTCACAAAGAGAATAGCATGTACATGTAGTTAAAAATGAAATATAGGGAACCAGCATGTACGGCAAATCTTTTAAAGTTTTTTTTCTTTTTGTGTCTGAATGCATCAGTGACTACAGGCCAAGAAATAGGAGTGGATTCTGCAGGCAGTTTTGGCTGGCGTCCCTGCAGCTTGAACTGCAGCCAGCATTTCAACTGAGGCAGGACCTCAAAAGACTGAAGGAACCCCTCATAAAAGAGATACATTTGAAGTTTCTGTTTTATTGATCAAATCTTGAGTTTTCTGTGAAAATGAACTCCCTGATACTAAGTGACTTTGACCTGTTGTCCCGTCTTTCATCAGATGCTTTTGTTTTTTTCTTTTTCTTTTACTAAAGTGCGTAAACTTTCAGCTTTGTCAGCAGTCTATTATAATGTGTGAGTCACAAATAAGAGATAGCGCATTCGTTTTTTGTTATTGCCAAGAATTTCCAAAGGGTCTAAATGCCGAGGTCAGCTAGCCTCTTTAGGTCAGATGCTTTTCATAGATACTAACTTCTACAAATTGATTTTTCAGCCTTATTGGCCTCTTTGAGCTGCAAGGAAACATTCAGCTTTACATGGCATCTGTTATATGCTCATGTAATAATGCAATATTAGAAAAGCTAAAATTATGTTTTAATTATTTCAGAGTCTCTTTTTATTAATATGATAAAGGCATAGTAATCATTGTGAAAGGAATTGTAATTAGATTAAGTAATTTGTTAACTTACTTGAGCTCATTCTAATTTTTATAAAGCACAACATCTGCTACTAAACCAAATCATCTTCAGAATTGCAAGTTGTAAGCTTAGTAGTGCACTGCTTTTATTATCATCTCTGTATCTTCGTAGAGTCTTTAGTTTTATCTTTTTCCCCGATCATTGCATATAAATTAAGTGTCTGCCATTTTTAAAACTCTCTTTTTGCCATGTTTTTTCTATATACGGCCTGCTTTCTGGGTCTGCTGTAACCTGAATTGCGCTGCCACAATTCATTTGCATTTATATGCATCACAAACCATGCAAGCACTAACCACATGAGGCTTCCTGGTGACCCAGTGTTTTAAGACACATACCATGTAACCACAGTGTCCTCAGTTGGAATCTAGCTGAGGGGGCTTTGTCACATGTCATGTCTGTTCTTTCCCCCTGTGTGTCACCAACTACTGTGATCTGTGAAATAAGGGCAGAATAAGAATTAATTTTACATCATATAATCAAATAAGAAATTCAATTTAATTTAACATACAAAAATAATGATGGCGGTGAAGATTTAGATCCTTTTGAATTCTAATTTGAGTCTGCATGTGCAAGAAGCATAACTTGCCTTCAGTGTGTTTGATAATCCCACTGTATCCAGTAATTACTCTGTGTCAAGATGGAGATTTAAATTTTGCAACTGCCACTGTACATATGAATGAGCTCGACCACTTATATTAGGACAGACGGCCAGCAGTGGATGTCATACAATATTCAGTACGCAAAAGAAAAAAGAAAAACATTTTCTTAAAGATAGACTTAACACCTGGATTGTTGGTGGTGGTGCTGAAATTCACAGGACAGCATATAAAATGAACAAAAGTATGGCACTCATGTGGGTGTAAATGAATGTCAGAGGTCTTTCTTTGTAAATAGGCACACAATGTAGTCCGCCATATTGTTTATTTTTTAATGAAACCTGGAATTTATGCCCATAGTGAAATAAAGTATAAACAGTTTTTTATTCATGGCCAAGAATCTCAGCTTAGCTTTGAATGAATGTAACTGTGCATGTGTGTGACCCACATTCAAAATAATACACTGTAGTTTCAACTGCCTCGAAGGAAACACTGCAGATTTAACAAGTACACACTCACAAAAATGTTAGCGTATTCACATATTCTTATTTTGTTACATTAGTGGCTGGAGTTTTGATGGCCGCTAGCCGTGTTAGTGTTAGCAATAGACAAGGATGAGAAAACAGGCTCTTGTGGAATTACATAACAAGTCCTCTCACAAAACTGGAGAGGTGCCAATGGCAGCTTTGAGGGACCAGTTAGACATGAGTTCTCTTCTCTTTTTAATGCGCTCTGGATACAAAGCCATGTGCTATCACACTTCCCCTGCTAGCCTACATACACCCTCCTCCGTTTTTGGGCCTCTGGATTCAGCCGTTATATCCTGCAGCATCTGACATTCTTCAAAACACCAACATTAGTTTAAATGGGCAAGTGGGTGGACTGCTCACCTTTGTATGCTGTTTTTATTGACTCAGACAGTTGAAAAGCACAGAGTGAGAAACATGAAGAGGAAACAAAGGAGTTACATTATGTACCAGAGGTAGCTTATGTTCAGAAGCTTATCAATACAATAAAATTTTATATTGTACCACTAAATAGAGCAGGGTGTTGAAGCTGAAATGCATGCTTTGTAATGTCAGACCAGAACAAAGTCTTTGATAATTTATTTTGTTACTATTAAAATTTAAATCAATCACTGCTTGTTCTTTGTGTTATAATTCAGCTCAATCTCAACACAGACATGACACAGTTATTTTAGATTCAGCGTGTTCCAAGCAAAATAAGAAACTGTAGAAAGTGCAGTGCTATTTGTTGAGGATGAGCTTGTGCATGATTGAGTTGCAACTAATTCTCAAGGTTATGTAACCACTATTCATACATTAATCAGCCATAACTGACCACACACTCAAATATTACACAGACTTCATGAATAGTTGATCTGTCCTTCTATCCTTATCTTCAGCATTGCTATCTGACCACCTCCATCCACCACCAGCTAGCCTGAGTGTCTCACATTTTAGTTTTAGGGTTTAAACCTGAAAATAATACAAAACATGTTGGTTTTGTACATAAAAGCAGTAATTTCAGTAGGCCATCACTGGATCAAAAGTACTGAAATGAACAAACATTTTTCAGGGGGAATTAGAAAAGGACAGCTACTTTCAGATATTAATGTGAATGAATAAGAAAACAACAATATTAATGCTACACTTTTTCATCAGTGCTTGTTCTGTTCAACCTTTCCGACTTTAGACCTCAAAAAATTATAGGATGTTTTGCTGTCTTTTGTCTTTACTGGCTAATTTATAAACTAGAGGAAATTTGAGTGAATTCACTGGGCTGCTCAAAGGGAGCCAGTGGCTATAGAATGTTGGTACAGGGGTTGTCATGGTTCTGGGTTTTTGTAATCTAATTTTGTATGTCTTTTGAGTTTTGGTTTTGAGCTTCTTAGTTTTTACATTCTGTTTATTGAATTCTCTGTTTATGGTTGAGCCTTAGTTTTAGCCCTGCTTATATTTACTATGGTTTATTATCATCCTTCAGTTAAGGTTCTGAGTTTCTGATCCAGTTTTACTTCTACTCCAGTCTCTCTTTGTCTCTCATGAGTTTCCTCTGGGTCATCCTCTTGTGTTTATGTCCTTCTATCAAGCTGTCTCTTGCCCGTGTTCTCAGTTATGTTCCTCACTTCCTGTTTTACTTTGATATCAGTTATGTTTCATGCCTTGTATCTGATTTTGCTTCCTGCCCCGATTGTTGACATCTGTGCTCATCTGCTTCCTTTTGCTCGTTAGTCATTAGTTTGTGTGTATTTATACTCCTTTCCTTTGCTCAGTATAACATCATCTGTTTCAGTTAAGTGTTCCTTTTGACATGCCAAGTCTTGCCATGCCTTGCCATGCCTTCATGTCGTCCTATGTTTCAGGTCTAGTTTTATACTCTTCGGAGTTTGTTTATTTTTGATAGCCTTTTTGTCGGCTTTTAATAAAACTTGTTTTTTTAACCTTTACCACATCTAGCCTGGGAGTTCTGCATATCGGGACCTCACCACAACCTGGAAATCTGAACTAGCACTGTCACCTCACTGCTGGGACCTTTTTGTGTGAAGTTTGCATGTCGTCCTATGACTGTTTGCATTTCCTCATGGTTTTCTGGCTTCTTCCAGTAGTTCAAAGACTGGAGCCTTTCTTTCCATCCATTTTCTGCCACTTATCCAGGTCTTATTCAGGTGTGGCAGTCTAATCAGAAATGTTCAGACCTCTCTCTCCCTAGCCACCTCCAGTTTTTATGGGGGGAAGCCCAGGCATTGACAATCCAGCTGAATGACATAATCTCTCCAGCATTTCCTGCGTCTGCCTCCAGACCACCTCCCAGTAGGACATGCCTGAAACACCTCACCTAAGAGCTGCCCAGGAGGCATCCTGGACAGTTTGACTGAATCAACTCAGTTGGCTCCTTTTGATGTGGAGGAATAGTACCTCTTCTTTGAACCTCTCTCAAATGACCCCTCACCTTATCTCTAAAGGAGAGCTCAAACAGTTTTTGGAGGAAGCTCATTTCTGCCACTTGTTTTTGCAATCTCACTCATTTGGTGACTATCCACAGCTACATCCCTAATTTTAAATCAGAAAAAACTTGTATTGTGCAAAGTATTCTAAGCAGAAAATACAATTGAATTCATGGCATATCTAGCTAAGAATTGATGGTGACGGTTCACAGAGTGGACCCAGACACCCATTGGTGGCAAATGTCCAAAATCCAAAACTTTAATATCAATATTGAGGTCACATAGTTGTAGGCAGTCAGTAAGGCAAACAAAATAACTAAGGGGCAGGAACAAAATTAAAAGGCAAAGTCCAAAAATAATGTGAAAAGCCAAAAGTCTAGGTGCAAACTTACTTCATTAAAAAGGATCACACAAGAGCAAAAATCCAGGAAATGGACACAAAGGTCATACACAAAGAAAACAAACATAGAAATGGCTGTAAAGCTTGACTGCAGCAACTAACAAGACAATCCAGCCACTGAATGAGGAACAGCAGGTGGTATATATACTGAGAAGACTGACTGGATGATTGAATTCAGGTACTGCACAAAACTGGAGGGAAACTAAACAAAGACAGGAAGTAAAATGAACTAGGATGCATGACAGTGAGGGATTTAAAAATAAAGCAGAAAATGACGAAAATGAACCTTTAAACCATGATAAGTGACATGGCTGAAAGCCTGCAGGAAAACAATATAGGAAAATTGTTATTTTATCATAAGAATATGAACCACTATTTTTGTTTTGTTTATTATTATATGATTATTCTTCTTCTTCTTCTCATTATTATTATTATTATTTTTAGATTTTTTAACTACGCTAATATTGAATTTGGAGGCTGTCATATATTCATGGAGAGATGGATAAATAACTACTGGGAATTGGAACTTTTATTTTTTGGTCACATTCATCATCATTAGTGCTGTGATAAAGTGTTTTTTAGCTCTTATAAAATATGTTTATCTGGACATGTATTAGAACTGTCAAGCACTTTGATTGCTTAGTGTTGTAACCAAGGCCACACACATGCCCTGCCTGTCCTGGAAGCTGTGAGCTCTCCCATACTCTACTCTGAATTACCTGTCAGCATCGATTACAGAGAGACTAGGTGGATGGGATCTTGGATTTTCTCTCCCTCAGAATTAAGATAAGCTCCTGCCTGCCTGTTTGAGATGCCCCTTGTTGACCCACCTGTTGAGTGTGATGTGAGATGTGTGTTCCGCTACTGTGACCATATTATCCTCCAGCCCCACACACATATGCACTCAAACCAAGCTGGCAGCACTCACTGTCCTCATCTGTTCATTTCTCCCCATTGCCCATGTTCCTCATCTCTCCTCTAACCTTTGTTTTCAGCCCTTGTTTTTGTCCTCTCTTCTCTAACCTCTCTTGCTAAGCTATCTGTCAGCTTTTATTCAACCTCATCTCTCTCGCCACACCTCGTTGACAGCAAATTCCAAAGAGAAAGTCCCATTTCTGCCATTATCCAAGCAGAAATGAGACATCCTGTTAATGTGCTTTGTGAAACAGGAAATATGTAAATTTAAATAGGTCATTCCCCAATAGCTAGGGTGTACAATATCATCCACCGTGTGTTAAGAATACAATAAATGTCTTTAAGTTTAAATCTGAAGTGATATTCAACTTTAGGTCTGCCTAATAGTTATCCTCTGTTGACTTAAAGTTCAAGATTAGAAATAAAAAGTGTATATACAAATACCATTTCCAAAAAAGTTGGGATATTTTACAAAATGCAATAAAAGGAAAAATCGGTGATTGTCAACTCACATGAACCTTTTTATACCAAAAGTACAAAGATCAACTTAATTGTACTTTGTAAATATACACAAATTTACAGGCTGATAGCTGCAACACACTCAACAAAACGGAGTTAAAAAAAGACTGAAAAGTGCAGAGTATATTCAAGTAACACCGGTTTGGGAGACGCCACATTAAGCAGGCTAATTGTTAGCAGGTGAGGTGTCATGACTGGGTATAAAAGCAACATTCATCAAACTCAGTCTTCACAAGCAAGGATGGGTCATGGCTCACCTTTTTGTCCCAAAATTTGTGAGAGTTGTTAGTCAGTTCAAGGAGAATTTTTCAAAACACAGAATTTGTGTGTTTCCAACTCTACAGTACATAATATTGTAAAAAGATTCGGAGAATACGGAGACACCTCATTGTGTAAAGAGCAAGGTTGGAAGCCACTGATGTTTCTGTGTAATTTTCGAGGCTTAGGTGACATTACCTCAGAAACAGTCATGCTACTGTGACAAATACAGCCACCTAGGCTATATTTGGCAATAATGGGAGCACTTTGGAAAACTGTTGTCAGTTAACACAGTCTCACAAAATGCAATTAAGTTAGTCAGTAAAACTACTGAAAATCTTTTCTTTGTACTTTTGTCATTTTACTGAAAGTTCATATTGATTAAAATATCAAATATTTTGGTTTAATGTATTTGAAAGGAAAAAAAATCCCAGCTTTTCTGGAAATGTGGTTTGTTAAAGATGGGCGTAGCTGGCAAGTCAGTGCAATTAAGCCAAAGTGGAAGTGCCTTGAACCTCTCTCAAAGCACCAGCATCAAGCAACTCAAAACATTCAAAAAGATATCTGATTGCATACAAGTCTTAGGAAAATGACTCATCTGATACCCTTGATCTACAACTTCAGTAAACACTTATGTTGAGTTTATGAACTTATATTGAATATAACTCAATGTTAATTTTTTTGAATTATGTTCCCATTTACTGCAAAAACGACCAGAAAGCAGGGTATGCTTTAACATTTTTATATACAGTCTGTGGTAAAAATTTAACAAGCTGAAATATGGCAATAAAGTGCAACACAGAGCACTAATTATTTGTTAATGAGTGACATGACTTGGAACCTCGTGCCAAGGTAAATAGAGGCAGGTCAAACATCTGCATAGATGTTAAGACTATAACCTTCCTTGCACATTCCCGTCACTTTTTCCATAAAATTGAGAATTAGAAACACCATCTGTAATAACAGCAGCTGATGAAAACACACCCTAAATCATATTATCTTTAGCAATTTTTTCTTAAATTCTGCAATTTTATCCCTTTCACATTACTTCCTTTTTTGCTCCTTACAGGCAAGAGTCATAATTCTTTGTCATTGTTAGTGCTCATTTGCAGAAATAACTGATAGTGCCATTGTTCTTGGAAATTAAAGCTTAAACAGACAGAGCAGAGGTGAATAAAAATGCTATCCTGTACAAGTTTCCACTTTAAACCTTATAAAAATGTATTTAAAAAGAAAACTGATGCAGTAAGTTTGTTTTCAATTGACACATGCATAAGTTTCAAATTATTCAGAAAAGCTCTTCACTTAGAGCTGTCAGTTTGTTTAGAGGAATTGGACCTGCTAATATTTACTTTTACCAGTGTGAGGAGGAAAAAATAATGCCCAGTATCTTTAATATAAATCCTGAAGGAGAACGAAAAGGACTGAAGGGTTGATTGAAAAAGTAATGGTGGTAGTGAAGAGAATATTTTTATTTTTAGCAAATGGATCAATTATCTTACCTCCAGAATAATGCAAAGCTCCTTGGGCTCTAGTTTGGACAAACTGTTTATGAGTCATCAAAGTGCTTTTACTATTCATTATCAATGAAGGAGCTCCAGACTGTGCATCAGTAAGACAGAGCAGATACATTGGGTACGGAAAGTATTCAGACCCCTTTAAATTATTCACTCTTTGTGTCATTGCAGCCATTTGCCAAAATCAAAAAAGTTCATTTTATTTCTCATTAATGTACACTCAGCACCCCATCTTGACAGAAAAAACCAGAAATGAAGAAATTTTTGCAAATTTATTAAGAAAGAAAAAGTGAAATATCACATGGTCGTAAGTATTCAGACCCTGTGCTCAGTATTGAGTAGAAGCACCCTTTTGAGCTAGTACAGCCATGAGTCTTCTTGGGAATGATGCAACAAGTTTTTCACACCTGGATTTGGAGATCCTCTGCCATTCTTCCTTGCAAATCCTCTCCAGTTCTGTCAG
>VUQH01042775.1:0-18325 GCA_015106775.1 Etroplus canarensis | reverse complement strand
CGCTGGTTTGAGCGGGGAGTCAAGGAAGCCATATACGTGAAAAGGGAAAGACCGTCTCTGAATCGAGGAGGGGGCCTAAGGGTACATCTTTCGCCATCTTACAATGCGGTGATTGCAGCCATTCCCCAACTCTCTGTGGATGGTACTCATGGCCTTTGATCAGTGGGCCTCATCGGGGGTTGTTTGATCAATTGTCATAAGAATTTGCATTTTAATGGCTAAGGAACTGACCAGCCCATTGTCCCCCAGTGGTGATAGTTTCACTCAGTAGTGATAGTTTCAGTCATTATGCAAATGTACTGTTTATAAGGTTGGGGAAACCTGCAGTCAGTTGAGACTGAAGAAGTCACTTGGATGAGTGATGAAACGTTTCTCCCACGGAAAACCCTACGTCCAGATGAACAGAATCAACTTTTGAGGAATCAAATATAACAATATAAAATGTTCCAGTGAAGTCAGAGAATGTGTCTTCATAGCTTTTTATAGCTCGTTCCATTTGTTTGCAGTTCTTTAAATCCAGCTTTCTGTGTTCAGTGTGAATAAGAGGTACAGATTATTGTAAAATGTCCTGTGTAATTATTATTTAAATCTAAAATCATTAAAATGAGGTAGCCAGGCAATTTTTGCAGTAGAGCTTTGTAAATAAACAACACACTATGCTGCTCTCATCTGTTTTCTAAGGGCTACAATCCCAGTTTTTCTTATAAAATACAATGGTGGGTAAGAAATGAATCATCTGTGATGATTAACAAAGCACTGTCATACACAGAATCAAGGCTTCAGTGTGGAAGCATGCATATAAACGGTATCATCATACCCAAGCACAGACAAAATTGTAGATTGTCCAGTGATCTTACACAATAAATGGGATTTGTTTTTAAACAAAAATCCAGTTTTCTTGATGGGTGTTCCACATGGGTCTTAAATGTGAGTCTGACATTCAGAGTCCTAAGATTTATAACTGTCAACAGTTTCAGTTTTATGACAATGAAGGGTTTGAATATGGCATGTAGGCCGGATACTTTTTGGTCACCTCACGCTCGTGAATACTGTACATTTAGTTTTTAGAATTTAAAACAAATTTATGTTTGATAAGAGAATTTTGAAATGTATATAAACAATGGCCAGATCGAGTGACAAACCAGTGGCATATAAAATCATACATGCATCATGCATAAAAATGTACATTACAGTTTTGGGTGGCCAAGATAATATTGTTTGTCTACAGAGTGATTAAAAGAGGTCCAACTATGGATCCCTGTGGAACACCTAAATAAATGTTAAGGGCACTTCACCTGAAACCGTTGGAAACTACTGTGTGTTCCATTAGAAAGATCATGAAACCATTTCATGGACTGTTCATCTAAACTAGTGGTTTGCAAATGGGGGTATACGTACCCCTGGTGGTACTAGAAGGCACTCCAGGGGGTACTTTAGATTTTTGTTTGAAAAATAAATGTAATTTTTAAAAATAAAATAAATTCAAAAAACCTTTGAAATAGTTATTTAATAAATGTTCAAATTGTCCTAAAGTTCCTAAAATTAATTTTACATTGAGTAGACTATTTAATTTCATTAACCTAAAAAACCATTGTCCCTTATACCAGGATGGTTTGACCCAACCTGGCACATGGCATCACCTGTCAATCACTGCTGCCTTGATAACTAAAATAATGGTGTCATGATTGAAGTGTAGCAACAATGCTACTGTAGACATAGTGGCACAAAAACCAAGGAAGGCAAAACCAGAGCCCATGGAATGTGGTGGAATGAGACTGCTGCTGAACATGCTCCTGTGCATGTGTGGCACATCATGAAGAGGGTGTGAAGGATTGTCTAACATTGTTTTGAACTTTAACTTTTTAACTAACTAAAACATGTATTAAGATTTCTTTTTTGTGAACATTTTCTATGCATGATTATGTTTGATTCTTTGTGAAGAAATGTTTATAATTAAGTTCACAAATTCAGTTTGAGAAAAGATCTGTATTGTAATCTCAAAGGAGGGCATTTTAAGTTGATAATTATTTTTATGCGCACAAATCTTTATTCACAAATTAAATATTTCTTTGTTAACAAATTTTTAGTAATGTTTTAATATATTTTTTTACCTCCAAATAGTTTAAAACAGACCACTATGGAAGAGTAATGTTTTGCACAGCTATAAAGTTTAGTAAATCAGACACTGATGCTACAGTGCTATGTTTTATGACTTTTTTTTTTTTCAACCAGAAATGCTTTTCTCTGATTACGGGGGTACTTGAATGAAAAAATATTTTTCAGGGGGTACATCACTGAAAAAAGTTTCAGAACCACTGATCTAAACTGACTAAAAATATTTTTTAATAAAAGGCCATGATTTACAGAATCAAATGCTTCTGATTGGTCTATTGAAAGTGCAACACAATAATGAGGATTAGGGCTTCAATAATATTTATTACACACACTGCACTTGTTGTTGTCCTGCGATGTGATCTAAATCCTGACTGTTCTGACTGAAATATGTTATTTGATTCCAGACACTGTTTCAGTTGGACAGACTCCAGTATAGTATAGCTAGGTGAGGCAATTTTTAGATGGGCCGGTAATTATTTAAGTCATTCCACCTTTATGGAGTGTCAAGCACCTGTGCAAACTTCCAGATTTTTAAAAAAATTTACCTGTTGCAAGTTATAAATTAAAAATATGGGTTATAGGTGCCGCAGTTAGGTCACCACTAAAGTGAAGGAGGGAAGGATCCAGAGTGTCCTCAATCTTAAGTTTCTTTAGATTTAAACCAATTAGTAAAGAATTAGAGCTACTATAGATACAGATAAAGTTTCAGAAAACGCAAAGCCCAGTGACATAAAAATATAATCCAAAAAAGGGAGAAATTTAGGAGCCATGTTTTAAGTCCAGGACAAACAGACATAAGCAGAAAAGGCGACAAAGGAAAGGCATGGCTAATTATGTACACATTGAGGGCTAATTTTGGAATTGGAAACTTGAGAATATCTGTGAATACAAAATTCCAGAACTCAACAAAATCAACAGAGTGTAACAGAATTTTAGAAACGCCAAGTGAAGTTAAAAGAATCTCATTTTCCTCCCTCTCTTTTTTTGTGTCTCAAGGGGCTTTCAGTAGTAAATGGTGTGCTCCATGGCGCAGACCCCATCCCATTCTTGCCATATGCCCTCCTCTAATCTTTCCACAATTCCCCTGGGGAGACCTGGGCTCTCCACCTCGCCCGTGTTGTCACTGGAGAAAATTACCCAACTGCCAGCATATTTGTGGCACTTTAGCTAGCACTTTGTCTGAGAATATGGCAGTGAAGATTGCTCTACTGGTTCTGGATCATTTAGAATCCAATTTAATCCAGGCCTCTAGGAAAAAAAGCAAATAAAAACAAAGTGGCTTAATTAAGAAAGCCGAGTGGCTGTGGACTGTTTATGTGGCAGGACACTGATTTGTCTGCCACATAAACAGTGTATTCCTCCAGGGACTATTTTTAATACAATACACATTAGGTCAGAGTTCTTTAAACCAGAATAGTGGATTGTAGGTAAAGAAAGAAATGGGCTGAAATGGTTGTGTGGACATATAGTAAGGTAACACTACTACAGCTAACACAAGTGTAAATTTAGCTGAAGATGAGCTCAGTTTGTTTGCGGAAGATGGCTTACATTTATACTAACCTGATAAAATAAAGACAGCCTTAGACTGGTTGTCATTATTGCAGATCAATCAAAATCAGAATACTTTATTCTGATACAGTCAATCTACACATTTTGATTTGTGGTTATATTAAGAATAAGCATGTTCCTGCTAAAAACGGGACTTACAGAATGTACTGTGGCAGATTTTGACTGTTAAGCTTGACATTATCTAATGAAACACCCGATCCACATCAGTCAGCCCTTGAGCCCCTCACTAGAGAGCGTGTGTTGAGCGACCATCCTCTGATGGTCTGTACGTACTAATGGAGATAGATTCAGGCAGCAGTGGCAGCCCGCCAGTCCCCCCTTTCTGCACCATACTTGGCCACATCATTTCTCTCCCTGGCTTAATGTGCTGGTTCTCTCCTCTGAGGCTGTTGGGTGTGTTGTAAGTTGTCTCTTGACACCTCCCTCTTCTCCTTCCTCTTCTTTTTGCCAGGGAAAACGGCTACCCCCCTGCAGACTCTGGTTCTGACAGCTCGGAGTGGGGAGATGGAAAGTTCTCATCCATTGCCGCAAGCTGTTTTGTATTCAAATGGTCACCACGTTAAGTCTCCCCTACAGACAACGGTTTTGTTGTGCTATAGCCACAGGCTAAGCAAGTTCATGTGTGTTTGAGGTGGCTGGAGAGTATAGTTACAGCTGGATTTTGGTGTGGTCTGCTATTTATTGTAATTTAAGAATGAGCCATGTTTGTTTGGTTTAACCGGAGCTCTGGCTCTGAGCTTGTCAGAGTCCGTTGCCCTCAGTGACTGATAGAGGTGATCAGGCATTCAGGGTGGGGGAGTAGAGCACCAGCTAATAGAGTAGAAGCTATTGGTCAGTCTTTATATAATCAGATGGTATTGACATTGCTACAAAGAATGTCAATAGACATGTTTGTGCTGACACTAGCTCAGTCTTTAATAGAGGTTAGATTTTCTTCTGTGAAAGACTCTGTCACATTTATAGCTCTTAATGACAGCCAGTTTGAATCAGTCTGTAAATGGGAATAAAGTTTTAAATTAGATTTCTCAACCCTTATAAAAGTGAGATGAATATCCACTTCTGCTAACTGAGGGCTTTTCAGTTGACTTCTGCACTAATTCTCCTTTAACATCAATACACGAGGAATGAATTACTCTGGTCTGTTGTTAGTCATAAGTCGAGGTTAGTGAAAGGATTTTGCTAAAATTGAATGTGTGGAAGGTAAATCCAGAAGAGTGGCAGACACTAAGAGAGATGTTGACTCTGGCTGCTGTGTCGGCTGTTATTTTTCTACATGCCAGCTTGTCTTCTGGCGACCTTCTCTTTCTGCGTGCCAATTTTACCCTTGAGTTTTCTGCCTGAATATGGATGTCCTGCACGCTTAAATACTCTGGCATTGCTTCCACTTTCTCTTCTTCTCTCTGTCGACAGTTTGAACATCATTTGTCTCACCTTCACCATCACCTCAGGTTCTCTTTTGGCAAGCTAAGAAACTTCAGTGCTAGTGACATAAAAAAGTGCAGCTGCAATGTGGTAAAAAACTTATTTCCGATTGTCGCTGAGTCATACCCATACGAGCGTACCTTAAAAGTGTGATTTTTCATGCAAAGCTTATTATAATTCCCCAAACATTAGGAGATATTTATAGTTCCACTAAATGTGTTCTGTTATACATTTTTCTGTCTTTATGTGTTAGTTTCTTTTCCATCACTCACACTTTTACCATCGGATGTCTCGGTTGCACCTACCTCCCTCCACCATGGCCCACCTCTTTTTGGTATTCTGGCAGGGTGGCTGCACTTCCACCACCTTTGCCTGCACACTGAAAGAATGAGCGCCAGCAATCTGACCTGCAGTTGATTCTGTGCCAGCGCAGGTTTCTGATGCCCCACTAGAGATGATAGCACGGCATTAGCTGAGCTCAGCACACACAAAGCCCTCATCATCTGTGCCTGTATGCATGCACACATTCACACACACACACACACACACACACACACACACACACCCAGTCATCTCACTGTCACAGCTGAGCACTGAAGAAGTCACACCTCTCTTTTTCTTTTCACCAAGTCTGCTGGGGCTTCTTTCAGCATTCCCTCTCACCTCTCCTCACCTCTTCCTCTTGGCTTCCTTCCCCCATCTCTTCCTCCTGCCAGCCTCTCTCCTCACCCCCTAGTTTAGCTTTAGATACTACCACTGCCACTGGGAAAGCACTCACTCCTCACTGGTCTTGTTACATACCCAAATAACACAGCTTCACAAGTAGCTTCTGTGCTTTGGGGCTTCATCTGGGTCACACATACTAGGACTATCAGACATGTTTAAAGGACAAAAAAGAGTGGGTGAAAGTCAACAAAGAAAGAAGAGTTTATTGAGGATACCCTCTCTAAGTTTGGTTTGTTTCGACCCAGCCACAAACAGTGCACTGGTCTGGGGTTACAAAAGTTTGGCACACTTTTCAAACCTGCTCGACTTCACTGGAAATATCTTTGACTTAAAAAAAAAACCTTTGTCATTTTTGGAATAACTGTTCAGTTAGGAATGAATAAAGAATAAAAGTGCAATGAATAAAATACCGTTGTAAAAAGCAGAGTGCATAGATAAATTTTGTGAAATGACTTGCATTCAAGCTATTTGTGTGTCTGTTTGCATGTGGATTCCTGTCAGCTTCTTTTACGTGCAAAGTCTCTAGAGGCAGAGGATTACTGTGAAGGGCCCCCTGCATGAGCAGTAGTGGGAATAACTGCATATGCACTGCACTCCCCCACCAATCCTCTCTTTGGCTGCCTGCTCCCCCAGATCCAAACAGGGGATTAGACACAGGATCTTACAGTAGCATTGACACTTCATCCTAGTGCTTCCTACTGTGAACTGTCAGCAGATCTCCTATTGGGATTTCTACACAAGAGTAGGCTAGAGAGAAGTCTGTTTGAAGTGGCAGGGCTAAACACGTGTAGTTTGCACACATTGCAGATGTATGAGCCTTAGAGGTGATGATATTTTATGTGGTGACTGTAGATTTTTTACACTTAACCTCTCGACAGTGTTGGGAGATTCAGGTGTGGATGTTAACTTGAGTTAGGCCTTTTCACATAAAGCGAATCAGAATACTTTATTAATCCCAGGGGGCAAATTGCTTGCATTACAGACACTATATGAGTATATATGACTGATATGAAGATAGGAACACAGTTAAGATGATTAAAAATATAAGAACCCAATATTCAGAGAGTCCAGTTTGTAGCATAGGTGGTTCAAGGTTGCACAATACTATTTTCAGTATGTGTTCAGCATGGCATTAAGTAAAAGTCCAGTTATCAAGGGGAGGAGTTGTAAAGTGTAATAGCCACAGGTAGGAGTGTCTATAATCATGAACCAGAATTGCATTATTACACATTTATTATTGCATTGTTAATTAGTTAGTTAGATATAAATGAATGAAACATAGAAATGATAATAATAATTGATGATACAAATTAGACACATTTCCAGTACTAGAAATACTCTGCTGGGTTTAGACAAGGGCTGCTGTCCATGTAGAAAGCACAGGATGACGATGCCCACACGTGCTCAACCAGACATCACACGTACTTTGCACTTGGCAGCTGCGAGGTAAAAGACAGATATGAACATTTGCTTTTTTACTTGCACTCCTACTAATGTCTTGAAATGTTTAGGACTGTAGTACATTTGTGAAAGAGGCTTATGTAGCTTATTGTCAACAGGAGTTCTCAGCTATGTTGTTTAAGCAGGTTTCAGGAATTCAAAGGTTACCTTTTTAGCATCATCTGCAGTATAACTTATATTTAATCTTGATTTTTAAACAGCTGTAGTGTTTCTGCATTGTCTACTGAAGTCTTGAATGTTGGTGATAAACTGGACTTCATGAAGTATGAAATAAATCAGTTAAATTGAGATAAAAACATTTGTTTTTGGTGAGAATTCAGGAACCTCAAACAGGGATAGGTTATTTTTTTAACAGTTATTTTTTCAATTTAAACATTTTAAATATTTTCAAATATAATTTCTTGCTTCTTGGGTTTCTGTAACATTTACATTAACGTAATTCTTATATACTTATATATATTCCAAGTTGAATTTGGAAGTGTCTCTCGCATATTATCTGCCAAGCAGAGCATCTCTTAATACTTTTAGCAGAATATGTTTATATGCAAGATGTTCAGGCCTGATATACTGTACAATAGATGTTGATGGTTGACACCATGATTTTCATAGGAGTCAAGTTTTTTTTATTGTTATACAACTGTGTCGTAGCAAACCTGAAACAGCAAAAACTTGAGGAGTACTCCTGGTCAGTAGTGATGGGTTCCTTCCAACAGGGTCTGATGATGATAAGAAGTTGGGGAAAATACTGGAACAAACTGGATTGGCCACAGTCCACTTCTCAACTCACAGGACTGCTGCTGCTGCTACTATCATGTGCCAGATTCCAAGGAGCATCTTCAGGGTCCATAAATTGGTGGGTCTGAGCTGTTTGGCAGCACGCAAAGACCTACAGCAGGTTAGGCAGGCCTGGTCCCAGTGTTTTGGCTCATGAGTGTATACTCCCCTTTATGAAGCTGCCTGTTAGAGTTGCAAACACTGTGCCTAATTAGATTCATGTACCAACAGTCATTTACACTTATGTACTGTGCAATACCTAATGCTAATTCATGCAATACCATCGGGGAATGGTTGATTGTACCAAATTCATTCTGCAGCATGATAACAAGGATAACTCTACAGCCAGTGTCACAAAAAACTATCTTCAGTGACATGAAGCGCAAGGAGTCCCTTCACAGAGCCTTCATCACACCATCATGGCGTGAGTCTGGGATTGATTCAAGAGAAAGAAGACACTGTAGCAATCTGAATGCAAAGAAAATGGGAGCAACCCATCTGCCAATTATTTTGAGACATTATGCACAAGTGCACCCAGGGGAATAAATGGCCATTTGAAGGCAAAGTGGGTGGTCACAACAAATATTGATTGAAGAAGTAAAACTATTCATGATTTATTAAAAAAATATTCTCACTTCAGTCGCCTAAAAAATGTATGGAGCTGATATGCTGTAATGAGACTGAGGGCACATTACTCTTACCCTCTGTCAGTGTGACCACGCATTGCAGTTTCATCTGGTGATTTGTCAGTTTATCTGTATGTTCTTACTAAATTTTCTCCTTGTTTCTGTCTCGTGCCAACTTAATTCAAGCATGGATGATGAGATTTTTATAGCGTCTTCTAGGGCATCCTTGGAAGGATCTTAATGGGGAAGAGATGACTGACTTGGCAAACTGTTTTCTATTGACTCTTTTTCCTGTATAGTCATCTAATCCTTCACAGGCACATAAAAACTGCCATAAAGCCTTAATTTATAATCTTATCATGTTGTATGGTTGTGTCTGTCCTTACAGGAATGGACAACAGTTTCTCTGTATGCAAAAAAGGTTTGCCACTTGTGCACAATAATCCCAGAACAGTGCTCAAGGAAGCATTTTCTTCTCATTAGCAAAATGGTGAATGATGTAATTTTTCCAAAGAATGGTGTCTCCTTCCAACAGAGTTCCAGTTACTTGCAAAATTTATGTGCTAGTGCCTGGCCTTATTCTATCTGCAATTAGCTTTAATTTGCTGTGATCTCTGTAGCAGCCTTAGTCGAAAGTCGTTAATGTTTTGACCTTGTATGTGAGTATTTGTGACTGTTAGGTGACTGTAGATAGCTGTGACTGCCTCCACAGTGTGACTGTTGTACACACAAGAACTCCACCACCTTTTCTGTCTTTGTAGTGCAACTGAGTGTTGCAGAATCCTTCCTGCCACTGTCAGAGATAATTGGCACTCCATAAACACATGATAATTGGACTGCTTTGATCCCTGCAATTTCTCACTTCTTGGCCAGAGAGGCACAGCAGTTCTGTCTCATGTTTACCACTAGTCTTTATGTGGCAGCGAGAGGATAGAGAGAGTGAAAAGGGAGAGAGAGATTCTGTTTTCTTCTGAAGTGTTAAAAGCTCCCTGCAGGCATTACTTCCTGCACCCAGCCTCTTTTGCCATTGTTTCTCCACTGCTTATGGCCATGACTCATAACAAACTTTCTCTTTCGCACACACATTCACACACGCAGAGCTTAATCATGTTGTGAAAGTCTCCGAATAATCTTGTTTCTCCTTGTTTGTCCATGTGTTTTCTTTTCCAGAGAGCCAGAGGGCATACCGTTTTGTCCAGGGGAAGGACTGGGGTTTCAAAAAGTTCATAAGGAGGGACTTCCTGTTGGACGAAGCCAACGGTCTGCTGCCTGATGACAAACTAACACTTTTCTGTGAGGTAAGAGTTGCAACTGCTCAGTTTGTTGAACTAATTTCACTATGTCTTAATTTTTAAGCTCAAAATCTTCCCAGGAAAAATTCACAATACAGACTGCACCTCCTGGTAATCCTTATCATATCGTTGCATCAATATTATTCTTCATCAAATAGGATATTTCAGCACTGCAGACAGACATAGGCATCCATGATAAATCAAATTCTGATGTTGAGCTGCATGTACATTATTTGAACTATTTGGATTAACCCAGAATATATAATTTTAATTTAATCAAATCAAAACTGTTGAAATACCTAAATTTGTGGTTTATTTTGGTGGTTTTGCCCAGAAGTGATCACAGTTATAATTCCTGTTTCACCCACTTTTTATTCATCAGTACCACTCATTCTTTGTCCCTGTTAGTGAATAATGTATGTTTTTATTGGTACTACATAGCCTCTGGGTTTCTCTCTTTCATAACTAACATACAAGCTGATTGTCATTCAGCCTGCATGGTGGCTTGGCTCCTATTCCTCTGATCCGAATCTGGCTGCTGCTCCTTATTGAAAATTCCCTTGTTGTTTTTCAGCTGTAACACAGGGGGCAGCAGAGGTCAACTGTCCTCTCTCTGGTTCCCCTCTGCTACTCGTAATGGAGCCAGGGAGCAGAGAAGAGGTTAAACTTTCCGGATATGTTAATGCCTTAGTTGTAATGCATGCACCCATAAATGTTTAAAAAGCATGGCAGTGGCTGTTTAAAACAATTCTAATTAACCCTGCGGGTATGGAGGAGAGCATGTCTTGAAGTTTTCCCTTTTTGTGGCGGTGCAGTGTGCAAGTCTGTTTTAAGTGTTTCCAAACTGGGCTTATCGACAGAGGGGTAGGAGGGGCAGTTCTGCCTCTCCAGAGCCATGTGAGAGGGGGGTAGAGTTTTTGTGTGTGTGTGTGTGTGTGTGTGTGTGTGTGTGTGTGTGTGTGTGTGTGTGTGGAGGAACTTATGCATATATTGTGTGTGTTTTGCGTGCCTCACTGGGACATAATTTTGAGGATGAGACTGTTTGCTGGAGAGGATGAGCAGGAAGAGAGAGGGATTAGTTACCTTGAAGGGCCCTCTCTTACTGAATTCAACCACTCTCCTGAAAAGAAGGAGGTGGGGTTGCTGGTTCAAGTCTTCTGTGGCCACTTCCTCCCCCGTAAATATCTGTTGCACTGCAGTAATTACACAGCTCTGCTGATGAACGAGCAAGATGGGGCAAACCTGATTTATAAACCGTATCTTATGCAAAGTGAAAATAATGGAAAATAATGTGCTTTTTTGATATAAAAAATTATGTTGTAAGTCAAAATTAGATAAAAGATGGAGAAAATCAAGTTTTCACTGTTTTTGTGTGGCATGATAACAAGCATTTTTAAATTCTGGAAACATTTATCAGAATGGCCCCAGATGACCTGAGAGTTTATATTCAGAAAGAGAAAATCTGAGATGTGATATAGAGACAGGCAGCAGTGTTTTAAAATCAATTCTGAAAGAAAAAATACTGGAAGGCAATGTGTTATTTGAAAAAGGGCAGTCTGGAAGTGGGATGTTTTGTGCTGTTGTGATGAAATTGCCAATATTGAGGTCTGGTAGTATTTTTCACCAACACGTGTGAAGAACTGTTGGCAGAGTTACTTACTGGGTGGGGTGTAGTGGGTGGATGATGGTAAGAAAATGTGGACGGGTGTTTGAATCTCTTTTCCTGGTCTTTTTCCATGTGAAAGTGATGCCCAGTGTTTACTGTCAGAGACCTGGCTCTGCTTTCGTCCAGATGGTCCCATCCTGCATCTGAGAGAACCCCATCACCCCAGAGCCCAGCTCGCTCCCTCTTCTCTCTTCTCTCATCTCTTCGCCTTCCTCTTTTTCCCCTCCATCTTATCTCTCATTCAGACCCAATCTCCTCCTCCTCCTTTCCCTTTTCCTTTCATGTCTTGCTGCCTCCCACTTTGAACATTACTTTTTCTCCTCATTCTACCTTCACCTCTCCTCCTTGTCTCTCATTTCTCTCTTCTGCTAAGCTTCTTCACTTTTGCTTCTGTCCTCTTTTCCTTCCTTCATCTCCCTTATTTCTTCCTTTTTAGTGTTTGTAGTAGAGTGTGAAAGCAGCAAAAATGCTATGAGAAAAAGCCAGATCACTGTTGGAGGGGTAAACTGGCTCAGCGGCTCCTCATGACCCCCGGGTCTCTCTGCTCAATTCAGTTGCCTCCAGAGACATTAGTAATTCGATTTTAACACAGGGAAATCTGTCCATGTCTGTCTATATGTCATGTCAGAAGGTGCCAAAACAAAAGCTGAAGCTATTTCTTTCTGTCTCTTCCTTTGTCTCCATCTCTTTTTGTCTTTCCGTCCCTGCCAAACCACTGCAGACACCTGCAGGTATTTAATGAGGAGATGGCTCCCATTAAAGGTGCTGCGTTGGCTGTCAGAAGAGAGCATGAGGGAGATAAAAAGTGGAAGGAGGAAGAGAAGAGACTGGAGGAAAAGCTTTCTCAGGAATGTTGGCATACTGGGTGGCATCAAGCTGCAGGGGTGAAGAACAGATAAAGATGAAAAAATAAAGACAATACATGATTAAAATAAATGAAGAAAGACTTATTTGGAGTTTTTAACCACCTTTTCTTTTCCTTCACTAATGAGACACTGAGGTAAAGGAGGTTTAACCCTCTCTGTCTTTACCTCACTGCTCTCTTGCCCTGTCAGCACCCCAGGTAACCTCTTGCTCCAAGGTCAAAGCAGTGCTAACCTGTTGTTCACGCTACAGGTAATGCAGATGCTTAAAAGAAATTTTAGAGTAATACCAGACACACTTGGGAGGTCCAATAGCTTCTCAAAAAATGTAACAACGTTGTGCTACCGTGATTTGCCTGCAGGCAGAGTTGTCTTGACTGACAATGTAAGAGTTAGTCAGGAAGTCTGTTTTGATTGACTAAAGGGAAAAGAAGGGGTTGTTTTCAAGGAAGAAGTTTATGGTGAAACGGAGCTGTCAGTCATCATAAATTGGCCACTGAAAAGCAAAGGCACAGTGGTCCACCTTTACTCCATAAGAAATAGAGTCAGAGAACTAATGCTGCTGGACAGCTATGGTTTATTTCACAGGAGATGCTTTCGCCTCCTTCTATGTCTGTTATGGCTTCAGAAACAAAATACAGGATAAACCACAACTATGTCCACCATGTAGATGCTCCTTTTTTTGTCATTGGCCAGCAATACTTTGTCAGTTGTGATCAAAAGTTACATTGCTCTTGACCTTTCAATAAAAATGTAGTAATAATTGTTGGCTTTGTCCACTGGATGCCACAAGGGATTAGTGGCTAGACGGCCAAAGCTTAATTGGGTTAACACAAGTATTTTTTGTGGGACATACAGTTTTTGACATTTCCAACACTGTGGTCAAGATGTCAAATCTTGAAAGCACAAATTGAATTTTAAAAGGTAACGTTTCATTTAAAAACAGAATTCATGACTAAGAATCAAACAGGAACCCTATTTTTTTCCTTTCATCTACAATCGGGGTACATATTTTGTCCTGACAACAGTCACTTCAATTCACTGGAGAGTATGCAGAGGGAAAATGACTGTTGATAAAGACTGGATTGCCATTGATTTTACCTTCTATTCAAGTACCAAACACTTGTAAAATTGAGAACTACTTCATATTTGGCTGCTGTCTGATTTAGACATAAATTAATTCAGAAGATGGAGATGAGGTTTTCAGATGGGGAATTTTTTTTCAGGTTCTGTAAACATCACTGGGAAGTGCCACAGAGAAAAGAGGGGTAAAAACAAAACAAGTTTGTTCAGTAAGTTAGAACATCTTTATCTGCAGCAGTGTGACATATTTCAGACTAAAACAGAATAAGTAGGGGGGTGGGTTTAATTATCAGAAAATTTTAAATCAAAAGTGTGGGCTGCTTGGTAAGTATAGCTTAGTACAGAGCTGTACAGAGATAAGAAGAGTGTAACCATATCACACTGTTTGATCAGGAGGACAAGGATGAAATTAGTAAAACAGGCCATGACTAGATTTTTTTGGAAATGTAATCAGTTCTTTTCTGCAAATGAAATGCAAAACAACTTTTCTGTTATGATAGTACAGTTCTAGCTACCATTGTCCACATGCTGATGGTAAAATGTATCCTGTGTTGAGTTATATGTTGGGCAAAGTATGCTGTAATCTAATTTGATTAGACACATTGAGTCATAGGAACCCAAAATAAAAATGTGTCACAAAAGGGGTTTTAAATACTCAAAATAACAATTTCAATTTATTTCAACCTGGTATACTTCTCATTACTGTGGTTATTGTGGCTGTGCGTCATGCTAACTGCATATTTAATTTCTGCTGTAGGCATTCGTGGGATGGCAAGTTGAGTAACCTAACCACTTTCACATTCATTTGCACACAACACTTTGCTTACATGACTGATACTGTATGCTGAGGAATCTCAGCAGCTAAATACAATGGCGGATCATTCCATAGACCATCAACAGTATGATAGATGTTCACTTAAGTTTGATGGCTGGTCATATTATTGGAACCAGAGAACTGAAAGATGGGGACAGAGGCAGAAAGGCAACAGGTCAGCCTAAAAAGCTGTGGTGTTTCTGTGCTTACTATTCTGCTTCCAAGTGAGGAAAGTTTGTTGCCAAGCAGGAAGTGATGATGTCGGATTTGGAAATCTTAGTGTCCATAGATGAGAGAAAGTCTACTAAGGAATCATCCGCTTTGATAAACATTGCAATTCTGGAGGTATTATCTGACAGGATCAAGTAAAAGCTGAGTTATCCTTATGGTAAGTAAAATTTCTCACTAGTAAAACACAGTGGGACATCCTAAGGGACAGTTTTGTATTTTGCTCAAGCTAAACTTAAAAAAAAAAGCCAGAAAGCTACTCATGACTTACAAACAAAACTTTAATGAGCTATATACATTATATTATGTACTTGTGAGCATCACACTTAAAGCTACAATAGCATCATTATTGAGAAAGACACCATGTAGAAATAAGCTGGAATTCTCCGCCAGCAAAGGTACTAAAGATTAGAGGTAGAAAAGAAACTCAGGCTGAAAAAATTTTTGAACTCCAAAGGTCATTTGAAAATGATGATGATGATCCTTATTATTATTATTATTATTATTATTATTATTATTATTATTATATGGACACCTTTGCACAAATTATCACAAACTTCTGTGGTTCATACTGTATGTGAGGAGCAGTGCTTACATGTGTAAATTGGAAGATTTTCTTCTTTTTTAAAAAAAAAAATCTCTTGATTGCTTTGTCTTCTGCAGAATGACAAGCTTTGATGTGATTTATTATAATGTTTTGTGACTTGGCCATCACTAGATATTTGGAAGTCCTTACTTCAAGGCTCCTCCAGTACATCCCTCCTAGGGTGGGAGAATAAATGAGTGGGGTGCTGATGTTCAGCTGTTTCCTCCTCTTCCTCATGGTGTTAGTGCGGTTCTCCTCTCTCGTCGGTGGGTAAGCACTTTGCCGGGTGACAGCACCCATCCTTCACAGGGCCCTGCCATATGCTGTGCTGCTGTCAGAGGAGACGACTGCAGATGCTCCAGCTGCTCTCTCCCTGCACACTGAACAAGACACACATACATACACGCACACATAAGCAGCACTTGGTTCAGGATAAAGAGGCAGAGGTGGGAGACATAAAAAGGAAGGGGCGTGGGAGAAAGGAGGCACATAGAGAATTGTTTTTTCATTAGGAAAAAGGGGAAGGAAGACACAATCTTTCATTTCTCAGAATGAGGTGAATTATATAGTTCTGTTTTGTTTTGCATTAACAGAAGAATGTACAGAAGTTAAAGGGTAAAATAAGTTGGATTTATTCAAATGCAGATATCCAAAACAGCTGATTGAAGGTAACACACTGGAAGAGAATGAGCAAACAGAGTGTAAGCGTGACCTCCCTTCTAGCAGTGTGACTCAAGCCACAGTGGATCCTTTAATAGATACTGCCTTTGCAACAATTTTGCACCAACACCATATCAACAGTCTTTCATTTCCCATCAAAAGCCCTTTGGTTCTCCTAGAGTAAAGACTGCAGAAAATTGAACAAACAGGTAACTTTTGCCTGTTTATTTTCTTTGTCCAAACATTTCCTTTAAGCACCTTAGATTGGGCGTCAGAGTCTCAAAGCTATCAGTCTGGTGTCTGTGAGCTTCCTGCAGAAAAAACAAAAATACCTAAAAGGAGACCCGAATGGCTAGTGCTCTTAGATGGCACGCAGAGGCTCATGCTCAGTGCCAGTGGTGATACTGAGAGTGTGTTTGGTGTGTTAGTGGGGAGGGGGACCTTGTGTATGAGTGTCTGTGCGTGTATGTGTAAGAACAAAGTTGGTCAGGCTCAACACACTTGGCTGTGAATCGGGACCCAGGCCATGATACTCGTTCAGCAGCTTGACTTCAAATCATGCATGAAATATGCCTCTGTCTGTGTAGATTCACCCAAATACCTCTGTGTCAGTGGTAGGGCAGCATGCCTGTCTGTGAGCCAAGTCACAGAAATTCACACAGCAGGGTCCCTGTGCACAGCCACTGAAGTGACCAGTGTAACACATTGCTGGGTCCCTATAGTGATTTGTGGACATAACTGGAGATTGAATTTGAGTGAACAATCTCAATGGTCTAATGTGCTCTTGTTCAGAAGTAGTGAAAGAAGAGCTACTGTTGTGTGTAGCCAAAAACTTACTATTAAAACATTATTTTAAAATGCTTGTCAGTAAGCTGCCATTGCCCATCATGCCATGAGAAGCAGCAGTCTTATTTCAGGCTGCACATTGCAAAGTAGTTTTCTTGAGAACACCAGTGTGATAAGTTGTCAGCACATTTTTTAAATATTCAGAAATAAACTCAAACTTTATCATTGTCTTGTTATTGTGTTTTTGATTAAAAACAATTGCCATAACCTTAAAGTGGACCTGTTTCATTTATTCTTAGCATATATTAAAATCTTCCTCCCACCACAGTTTGGAGGTTACAGCTCCTAATGCTCCTATTACCACTGGGACCAGTTTGGACTTGCACATTTGCTCCAGTTGTTCCTTCAGCCCCTGGACTTCTCGATCTTCTCATGCTCCATTTTCCTGATGTTATTGTTGGCTGGGATTGGTACATCTATTACAACTGCAGTCTTCTGTTCCCTTTAATCCGTCACAATGTCTGGTTAGCTGGACAGCAGCTGCTTGTCTGTCTGAAACTATAAGTCCTGTTGTTCTCAGCCATCTTTGGAGGTGTCTCCTATTGGGACTTGGGGAGTTCTACTCCAATACAGATGTTCCTGTACACAACAGTGTACAGCCTCTCAGTGTACACTGTCCCAGCTTGCATCTTACATCCTGCTACTATTTGCTGGACGGTCTCCAGTGCACCATTGCACAGCCTGCAGCTTGGGTCCTTTGGGCTTTGGTAGACTCCTGCCTCTATGGGTCTGGTGCATAGGATCTGTCTTGGCCCTTGGTGTACCAGTAGCAGATAATGTGTAAACTGGTGAGAAAATGGCATTCCACTAATTTAGAACACCTTCATCTGGCCTGGAGAAATAGTCTGTTAATCTATAAAAAAGCCCTCCGTAAAGTTAGGACATCTTACTATTCATCACTGATAGACGAGAACAGGAACAACTCCAGGTTTCTTTTCAGCACTGTAGCCAGGCTGACAAAGAGTCAGACATCTGTTGAGCCATGTATTCCTTTAGGTCTTAGGAGCGAAAACTTCATGAATTTCTTTACAAATAAAATTTTATCCATTAGAGAAAAAATTATTTGTAGTTTACCCTCAGATGTGCCATTAAATATGGCAGCTTTGACTGCTAATGCTGGTTTGGGCTGCTTCTCTCCTGTTGACCTCTCTAATGTCACTCATTACTTCCTCCAAACCATCAACATGCCTGTTAGATCCCATCCCTACAGTACTTTTCAAAGAGATCTTGCCATTGATTAATGCTTCAGTTTTGAGTATTATCAATTTATCCTTATTAACAGGCTATGTACAACAGGCTTTTAAAGTGGCTGTAATTAAACCACTGCTTAAAAAGCCTTCGCTCAACCCAGCCGTCTTAGCTAATTACAGACCAATTTCCAACCTTCCTTTCATTTCAAAAATTCTTGAAAGAGTTGTTGTAGAACAAGTGTGTGATCACTTGCATTTAGAGTTCATCATAGCATAGAACAGTACTAGTAAAGGTTACCAATGATCTTCTTATAGATTCTGACAGTGGACTTGTCTCTGTGCTTGTTCTCCTAGTCCTCAGTGCACCATTTGATACAGTCGACCACAACATCTTGCGACAGAGG
>VUQH01042774.1:0-15364 GCA_015106775.1 Etroplus canarensis | reverse complement strand
TACATACCTCCACCTCTCCAGGCTCTCTTCCACCTCCTCCCTACTCTCACTACAGATCACAATGTCATCTGCAAACATCATAGTCCATGGAGACTCCTGCTTGACCTCATCTGTCAACCTGTCCATCACCATTGGAAACAAGGAGGGGCTCAGAGCTGATCCCTGATGTAATCCCACCCCCACCTTGAACCCATCTGTCACTCCTACTGCACACCTCACCACTGTCTCACTGTCCTCATACATGTCCTGCACCACCTTCACATACTTCTCTGCCACTCCTGACTTCCTCATACAATTCCACAGTTCCTTTTTTGGCACCCTATCATATGCTTTCTCAAGATCCACAAAGACACAGTGCAACTCCTGGCCTTCTCTATATTTCTCCATCAGCACTCTCAAAGCAAACATTGCATAACATGAACATGTGATTATCATTATTTTTGTTGGTGGTGTTATATTGAATTTAGCCTTTTTTATTTTTGCTGAGATTAAAAGGACCTTTAAATTTTGTTTTAGGTAAAGGTGAGGTGACAATGTGAATGACAAAGTCCGAATTTTATTGGAAATTGTAGAGGAAATTGTAGAGTGATAGCCATAAAATGTTTGATGGGCATTGGGCTTTAAATTGCTTGGGACTTTGTGCCCAAAATTTTAATTCCATGAAAAATATATACAAGGAGTGCCTGGAGAGGGTATTTTTGGGTGGAATTTGATGAATAAAAATGTATTTAAAGCTTGTGTTTAAATTAATCGTTGATTACCGGGCAAGAAAACCTACACTTCACAATCTATACATTTCATATTAAAACAATTAAAAACACAAGCAGTTCTTAGTACAACAGACGATTGTGCTATCATTTTATAAATGCAGCATAAAATGGTATTGTTGTGATGGAAATGCAAACTTAAATTACCATAAAATCATAAATGGCCACTGCAGAGTGGTCATGTGGTAAAAGATTATTTGCATCTATTAGTAATGTTAAAGACTAATTTATTATTAATGGGCTGTGTGTAGGCTGTCCAGATCTCAACAAGCTACATGTGGGGGAAACATTGTGTTTGTGTGGGACAATGTGGGATAAACTGGCAATGCTGGGAGGCAGTCTGAAATTTTGACCTCCAATTTAAAAATGAAAACCAAATGTGCAGGTTACAGGTTTGGCAAAATAATCTTAGCAAAAAGCCTGAAAGTCTAATTCTCAGTATAAACTTTGGCTTCAGTTGCTTTGTGGTAGTTTCCATCATGCACCTTTGGCTGCTCCCTCGTATTCTCTCCAAGTGGTCACCACAGCAGATTAATCAGCATTTGGTAAAGGTTTTACACTGGATGCCCTTTCTGATGCAACTCTCCATGGTGAGAGGGACTTGTGCCCCCACCTGCAATCAAACCAGGGACTTTTCGCTGGTAAGGCGAATGTGTAAACCACAAATTTACTTTTTGGTGGCTTGCAGATTTCTCCAATGGGCAAAGCAATGGCAGCAAAAGAGAAGTTAACCTGCACTTGGATATGATCAAATACCCTCCCTACTTTCGTCACATGCATTAGAAAAGTACAGAGCTGATCAAAATGTGGGGCATCATATAAACGTGGGAAAGAGGGACATCTGGTCACCCTAGCTGTGTCCATTCCTTTTTTTTTGGTCAGAAAATGTCTCTTTTGAGAGTAATAATAGATTGCTTGGGTCCGGAGTTGTTATAGTTTTGCATTTTCTAATTAGGTTTCATTTTTATTTCATCTTGAGTTTTTGTTATGAATTCAGTTTAGTTTCAGTTAGTTTTCAGAGTGGGTTTGCTCATCTTGGTTTAATTTTTATTGTTTGAAAATGTTTAGTTTAGTTTTTTATTAATTTCAGCATTAGTTTTAGTTTTCTTAATTATTATAATATGGATGATATTTGTCAGGGGAAGATTTAAGATGTTTAGACCAGAAATTACAACACAAATAAAACACTTTGTGACGGCAAATGAGTCACAGTCATGTAGACGCCATAAACTGATGCACCTAAGCCTCATCAGACAGACTGACTAAATTTAACCCAACTGACAAAGACTAGAACTAAGTACATTTCCTGTATATTTTTATTTTATTTTAGTTTCCTAAGCCCACAAAGTCATTTGAATTAGTTTTGATTTATCCCAAAAGTCTAGTTTTTATTTTTATTTCGGTTAACTAAAATTATTTTTGTCATGTAGTTTTAGTTTTAGCTAACTATAATAACCTTGCTTGAGTTACCAGATATTTTCCTTCACTTTCGTGCTGTTTGTGCTCTAACTGTAAACCAACGGGCCGCCCGGTGGCGCATTTCTGAAGTACACCAGCACGCGTCAACTCTCAGAGCCTCTGCCGCCATTGGTTGTCGTTGATCACATGGTTATTCTGAAGATGGCGTCTCCAAATGGAGGTAAATTCTAATTCCTTACCCTGCTACGCTATGTATAATTTGTAAAAATTACGCTTTGAAGCTCACCGAACCGTTAAGGACTGTAAGTCAGTCTTACTCGAACACCCGGAAACGGGAAAATACGCATGTTAGCGCTGTATTTTTCCTGCCTGAGCATGTTTTTTCCGTTGGCTAAAGTCCTCACTAGCCCCAGTGTTATGTCCAGTAAACAGGGAAGCAGAGCGGGCAGCAGGTTTGGAAGCTGCCGAACACTCTGACCCGGAGAGCTGAGACTCTGGGGAGCTGCTAGCTGAAAACATCAGCCTCTGGCTACTGCTGGCCTACCAGCGGGCCAAAGCACCTCTCTTTACACTAGTTTCATGACAACTACAGTGTTTTTGTTTCGACTGGCTTTCAAGTTTTTCTTTCGTACCTCGTTATTGTTATTACTGCCACCTGTGTACTCGGAGTGGGTTATTTTGTACGTTTTAACAGCAAAGCAATGTGTACTGGATATACTCAGTGGTCACTTTATTAGGTATATCTTTTTTCTGATGCAGTCCAGTCCAATTTCTGTCTCAAAATCTCCTTTAAGATGGGCTATAGTGGTGATTAGAATTTAGGTACTCCTGAAACAAGACAGAATACATGTGTAGGAATGAGAGGGAGACAGGTGGAATGGTGAAAATGCAAGGAGCGGAGGTAGTGAAGGTGGATGAGTTTAAACACCTGGGGTCAACCATTCAAAACAATGGACAGAGCACAAGACCGGTGAAGAAGAGAGTGCAGGCAGGGTGGAGACAAGTGTCGGGTGCTTTGTGACAGAAGGATAGCAGCAAGACTGAAAGGGAAGGTATACAAGATGGTAGTGAGACCTGCTATGATGTGTGGTTTGAAGACAGCTGTGCTGACAAAAAGACAAGAGGTGGAGCTGGAGGTGGCAGATTTGAAGATAAGATTTTTGCTGGGAGTGACCAGGATGGACAGGATTAGAAATGGTTACATCAGAGGGACAGCTCAGGCTGAGTGCTTCTGAGATAAAGTCAGACAGGCAAGGGTGAGATGGTTTGGACATGTTCAGAGGAGGAATAGCAGATATACTGGACAATGGATGTTGAAGAGCTACCAGGCAGGAGGAGAAGAGGAAGAGCATAGAAAAGGGATGTAGTGAAGGCAGACATGCAGAGGGTTGGTGTGAGGGAGGAGGATGCAAGGGACAGCGTAAGATGGAGGCAGTTGATCTGCTGTGGTGACCCCTAATTGGAGCATCTGAAGGAAGAAACAACTACCGCTCCAATACAAGTGAAAGTCGTTCAGTCAAATTATTACTTGAGTTAAAATACTAGAGTGCTTGTTCTTAAAAAATGTAAGTATTCAAAGTCTGTGTCAAAAATCTTAAAATATATTTTCATAATGTTTGAGTGCAGCATAGAATACTTGCTATTTTTATTTAGACAAAAAATATTTTTAACTCACATGCTACAGATTTAAAGTTCCAAATAGCTGACTACAAAAAAGTCAGCAAGGCTTCACACAGCACGTGCTCCCTTTGTTTTTCACTTCTGTAATGTTAGTGGTAGTACCACCCAACTTATACTAAACATAAAAGAAAAAGGCCTCTGTGACAAGTTTGTTACTCTTTATTGATGGCTTGTGTTGTCAGATCCTCTAATACATTCAGATAAAGATTACATAGTGCTATAAAGAAGCTAGTCTGTGGCTCCAAAGTAGGTATCAGAATATGCATAGTGCACAAAAATGGTGTCTAGGCCAAAATATGCAATAGCCTCTTTGAATTCCCATGCTTTTTAATATTGTTTTTTGTTATTGTATTATTAAACATTCATTGGTTCAACCTCAGAGGCATTCAAACAAACTGCCCAGAACTACATGAATACACTTTATTGTTTTTGGGATTTTAGAAAAAAGAAAATTGATCAGCTGACTTCAGTGCAAAAATAGCTAGAACTTGCAGAAATGTAGTGGAGTCAAAAGAATGACATTTGTTTTTTCAAAGGTAGTGAAGTGAAAGTAGTAAGTTTCCCATCAAAATAATACTCAAGTAAAGTACAGATTCTCAAAAAATACACTTAAATGCAGTACCTAAGTAAATTTCCTTTGTTGCTGTCCACACCTGGTGGTATATAACCAAAATTATTTATTGATGGTGATGTAGTGACAGTACTATACAGAAAAGTGTTTCTTATACCGTTCACATCTCATATATATATAAACAGAGGAGACAACAAATTAGAAATATCTAATACTAACCCATTTTTACAAGTGACATATTTTTGAAAATGTCACTGTATTTGATAAAACTACACTTCAGCTTTATAAAGGTGCAATTTCAAGCTATTGTACTGACTTGAGGACAATGAGGACACATTGTTTAATTTAAAGATGTATAAACTATGTGTCTGAACAGTATAACCTAATTATTGTTCATCTTGTCATACATTACTCCCAATTAAATACATGTTTCATGCACACACACTCACTGGCCACTTTATTAGGTACATCTTGCTGGTACTGGGTTAGTTTCCATTTTGTCTTCAGAACTGCCTTCATTCTTAGTGGTATAGATTCAACAAGGTGCTGGAAGCATTCCTCAGAGATTTTGGTCCATATTGACATGATAGCATCTCGCATCCATGCACATCCATGATGCAAATCTCTTGTTCCACCATGAAGACCATTTGAGTACAGTGAACTCACAGTCATATTCAAGAAACTAGCTGGAGGTGATCTGAGCTTTGTGACATGGTGCGTTATCCTGATGGAAGCAGCCATCAAATGATGGGCGGTCACAAAGGGATGAGCATTGTCAGCAGCAATACTGAGGTAGGCTGTGGCATTTAAATAATGCTCAACTGGTACTCAGGTGCCCAAAGCGTGCCAAGAAAATATCCCCCACACCATTACACCACCAGCATCAGCTTGACCTGTTGATACAAGGCAGGATGGATCCATGCTTTCATGTTATTTAAACCAAATTCTGACCTCACCATCTGAATGTTGCAACAGAAATTGAGACTAATCAAACCAGGCAACATTCTTCCAGTCTTAGTGGTCCAGTTTTGGTGAGCTTGTGTGATTGTAGCGTCAGAGTCCTGTTCTTAGCTGACAGGAGTGGCACCCAGGTGTGGTCTTCAGCTGCTTTAGTCCATCTGCTTCAAAGTTGAACATGTTGTACATTCAGAGATACTCTTCTGCATACCTTGGTTATACCAAGTAGTTATTTGAGTTATTGTCTTCCTATCAACTCGACCTCACTTGCTGGATATTTTCTTTTTTTTTGGACCAGTCTTTGTAAACTTTAGAGATGGTTGTGTGTGACAATTCCAGTAGATCAGCAGTAAATACTCAGAACAGCCTGTCTGACACCAGTAACTATGCCGTGCTCAAGGTTCGAAGCTGAAGTTTAAACCAGTCTGATGCTCAGTTTAAACTTCAGCAAGTCATCTTGACCTTTTCTACAAGTCTAAATGCATTCAGTTACTACCATGTGATAGACTGATTAGATATTTGCATTAACAAGCAGTTGAACAGGTATACCCAATAAAGTGGCTTGTAAATTCAATTTAGTTCAATTGAGTTTTATTTATATTCTGCTAATTCACAACAAGTCACTTCAAGGTGCTTTACACTATAAGGGAAAGACCCTACAGCATTAGAGAGAAAACCCCAACAATCAGACAAGCCCCTATGAGCAAGCACTTGGCAACTATGGGAAGGAAGAACTCCCTTTTTAACAGGAAGCAATCTCTAGCAGAATCAGGCTCAGGGAGGGGCAGCCATTGACCTCAACCGGTTGGGGATGAGAGAGAAAGGAGAGCAAGGAGAGACACAGACTATGGGAGAGAGTAAGCAAACATGAATTACATGCAGCAGTCACATATAAATGCATGGTGAGTGAAAAGAGGTGAGTGGAGAAGAAATGCCCAGCACATCATAAGAAGCCACCCAGCAGCCTAAATCTATTGCAGCATAACTACGCCCTAACTATAAGCTTTATCTAAAATTAAAGACTCAAGCCTAATTTTAAAATGTAGAGAAGGTGTCTGTCCCCTGAATACAAACTAGGAGCTGGTTCCACAGGAGAGGGGCCTGATAGCTGAAGGCTCTGCCTCCCATTCTACTTTTGAAAACTTAAGGAACCACAAGAATGCCTGCACACTGAGAGCAAAGTGCTCTATTGGGAAAATATGGTACAATGAGGTCTTTAAGATAGAATGGAGCCTGGTTGTTCAAGACTTTGTGAGTAGAAGGATTTTAAATTAAATTCTGGATTTAACAGGGAGCCAATGAAGAGAAGCCAATATAGGGGAAATATGAGCGCTCCTTCTAGTCCCTGTCAGTACTCTTACTGCAGCATTTTGGATCAACTGAAGGCTTTTTAGGGAACTTTTAGAACAGCCAGATAGCAATGAATTACAATAATCAAGCCTAGAAGTAATAAATACACAAACTAGGTTTTCAGCATCACTCTGAGACAGGATGTTTCTGATTTTGGCAATATTGCAGAGGTGAAAAAGGCAGTTCTACATATTTTGTTTAATGTGAGTATTAAAGGACATATCCTGGTCAAAAATTACTCTAAGTTTCCTCACAGTGTCACTGGAGGCCAAAGTAATGCCATCCAAAGTAAGTGTCTGGTTTGAAAGAGTGTGTATTATTTTCCTATACTACATAATTTTACAGTAACTTTATTTCTCAGCTATAGTGACAGGGTATGTCATCATAAAGTGTCTTCAAAATGTAACTTGGGTCAGAGGTTAAAGACAGGGCATGACATGTTTGCTCAATTTAGTAAAAGGCCAACTGTACTGGTTTAACTACAATAGTGAAATTTTGACATTTGTTTAGACTGATCAGAGGGCCCTGTCTGTATGTATTAGTATGGGCAAAATGTTTTTATGCAATTTAAAGCAGAAAAAGATCCTTGGGGTCATTTAGAAAATGTTGTCACATAGTTTGTAGCAGACTCCATTGTTTGCAATATTGTCAGTACTGTGTGCATCACATGTAGAGCAGATGGTGGTACAGAGTCAAGCACTTTCTTATTTGGTTTTATAACAATGGAGGTGAACGTTACAGTGCAACACATTGGTCCATATATTGGTGATACATATTGGTCTCCCATAGCTGTTTAGTGTTGTTGAGGTCTGGTGACTGTGAGCACCATAGAATTTGAGTTTTATACTAAAATCAACACCTTACAGATGGGAGCATTGTGATCCTGGAGGGGATCACTCCCATCAGAATAGAAGTGTTTTGTGACAGTATAAAGATGATTACTCAGAACAGCTCTGTTGATTTCAAGTGACCATTTCTCTATGGACAAGTGGACCCAAATCATGCCTGCAAAATTCACTCCACAACATAACAGGCACTGAAAAGACTTATCAGCCTGAATGTTGGTGTCATATTTATTTTTATCCATTCATTTCCATGCATTTTCTTAACTCTTCTTCCCATTCAGGGTTGTGGGGAGGCCGGAGCCTATCCCAGCCATCAAGGGTGAAAGGCAGGCAGGCAAAAGGAAGGGTACACCCCTGGACACATTGCCAGTCTATCACAGGGTTACCAAAGGCTTTTTATTTCTTAAAAATGTTTAAACTTAAAAATACATCCATCAGTTTTCTGGAGATTACCTGGTTCCGGATCATGGGCCAATGGTCTAAACAGTGATGCCCAGATGTCTCTCTCCACTGCCGTCACCTCCAGCTCTTCTGGGGGACACTGAGGTGTTTTCAAGCCAGCCTAGACATAATCTTTTGCAGCATTTCCTAGGACATGCCCAAAACCCCTCACGTAGGAGGCATCCATGAGGCATCCTAATCAGATGCCTCATGACTCCAGTAGAGTAGAACTGCTACTCTGATCCTTCTGAATGACTGAGGTCCTCACCCTATCTCTAAGGGGGAGTCCAGACATCCTTCAGAGGAAGCTCATTTCTGATGCTTGTATTGACAATCTCATTCTTGTGATCATGGCCCACAGTGCACTGCCATAGGTGAGAGGAGGAATGTAAATCTACAGCCTCACTTTCACAGCCAACTCTCATCACCACAACAGACTGGTACAGTATCTGTATTGGTACAGCATCTGCATTGCTGCAGACCTCGCACCTATATTGCCAATATCCCATTTCCTTTTTCCCTCACTTGTGAAGAAGACCCTAAGATACTTGAAATATTCTACTTAAGGCAGCAGGTGGACGCTTCAGAAGGAGCACCTGAAGAATTCATTAAAAAATGGCCACAAAAATCATTGGGTGTTAGTCTGTTCATAAACAGAAATGTATACGCAGCTCCTTGATAGACTTCAGGAAACCAACAATGACGTAAACTCATTACATTACATGCAGTATGAATTTACCAATTTCTGTGGAAATATATATATATATATAATTTTTTTTTAAATTTCCTGTGTCTCTATAGGTGATGATTTTGAGTCGTCTTTGCTGAGTTTTGAGAAGTTGGATAGAGCATCACCAGACTTGTGGCCAGAGCAGTGTAAGTTTATATTCTCTCTGCTCCTCTGTAATTGGTTACCACAGCATTTATTATGTATTATCTTAATTATCCTGTAATCTCTCATACAGTGCCTGGAGTCGCAGAATTTGCTGCATCTTGTAAAAATGTGAGTTAGGTTCAATGTGGTGCCATTTGATTTACAAACTAGATAATTAAATAGGCTTGATACACTGTAATATAGGGAAATGATCTGTAAATCTTTTTTACAGCCCATCACCAATTCACCCCCAAAGTGGATGGCTGAACTGGAGAGTGAAGACATTGAAATGTTGAAAGGTTGGTCCAAATAACCCGCAACAGTTGGTATTAAACAGGAATATTGGAGGGACGGAGGCAGTCTTAACATATAATCCTGTCAGATGGGATAACATTTTGCTAAAACTAGTTTCACGCTTTCATTATGGGTTCTGTTATCCTTCTGTAGAGCTGGGTAGCTTGACCACAGCCAACCTGATGGAGAAGGTCAAAGGACTGCAGAATCTGGCTTACCAGCTGGGCTTAGAGGAGTGTAAGTACGCAAACAACACGAACATGCCAATGTACAGATGATCGAACCTTTAAAAATGTGCCTTAAAGAGTTTTTGTTTGTTCCCTTTCAAGTTCATTAAAATGTCAGTGACAGATCACTGAGAATACCTGTGAAACAGGTGAGTCAGGGTTAATCACAGACCTCCTGTTTGGTCACATGTTACCACAAGATGGTGCTCATAGGCCTATCTGGGTTTTTGCTTCTCTGTCTAGAAATAGTAGACTTCACAGCATCCTTAAGTATATCACATTCAAAATCCAAACAGATTGACTTCATAAGGGCTTATATATTTTGTCCAAAGACAGACAAGGAATTATTGAAGATGTAACTGCAACTCGTAAAGCTCCTCTCCAAAAACAGGCATGAGGTGACCTCGAGATCATAAATATTGTATTTAGGTCAATATTGTTAAATGTAAAGGTAAGAAGGGCATGCCAACAAGAGCCCAAATGCTCAAGCATTTGATGGATGCAAAATCTATTTTTTAATCCATTCCCCAGTGCCTCCATTGTCATAATCCTTGTGGAGTGTGGATTATAGAGATGTAGCTAAGTGCTCATATTTCCCTAAGAGAAAAATGGGTATTAATTTTTTCCAGTGAAAAAGCATGCGAGCAATGAAGAATTTTAGTATACCCCCTCTTATTAGGGAAACATATAGAACATGGAGACTTTGCCTTCCAAGTCATTTAAATTTACCCCCAAGTTCCTTTACATAAGGTAAAAGTGATCAGATTTTGACAGTGAGTCTAAATAACAGTAGACGTGTTACAGCTTTGAGACTTAAGTGCAGTGCTCTGTAAAACTCCATAAAGACAGCTTGTGTCCAAATAATGCTAAAATAGTTTGGAGTGGTTTTGATAACATCAAATGGCATCTTTTTGACTAGCAAAAACTATAATAGCGTTTTTAGACGGATGAGGACACCTTGACTTGTTCCTTCTATCGCCGTATCATGTACATATTGTGTGTAATTTTTACCTTTAGAATTATTTATGTTAGATTTGAACTTTCCACATACATGTTTATATATTTAATCTGCATTTTTCTTCCTTTCAGATTTATATTTATATATAGGTAACTGAGTGTCTGTAACAATAGTTCAATTTCCCTCACCCTAGGATTAATAAAGCATACTGATTGGGATAATGTCATAGATTTACTAAAATAGTATAATCTTTAAAAAAATCTAAAGAGAAAACACATAAATATTAACAGGCTGGTCTGTGCTGTATTTGCATAAGCCTCAAATTGCAAATTTATTTAGTTGAAAAATGTCTGTTCTCCCAGACTTCCCTAAACTAGGAGAAGCGTGTAATCTGGCTGGTATAAAGATGTTAGCTGTCATGGATGCAGGACTGCAGGCTTTGCAATCATGTCTTGTACCTCGGGATGACGGGACACAATGACGGTTATTATTGGTGTCAGAGCAGCCCTGTAATCGGTGCCTGTTTAATGCTCTCTGGTTTAATTTTCTCCTTTTCCGGGCTGTCAGGGGAGGCCTTGTAAATCTCAGCTACTTTTTCATCATGTTTGTGCACTCTTCAGTACCCGTAAACATACTCCGCAGAGGCATGGCAGAACGAGGGCAGGGGACAGGATTTACTGCCCCTCCCCCTTCGGCATGTGGACCATTAAAGTTGGAGCTGGTTAATGGGCAAAGCACAATCAAGTATGAAAACTCCCCCCCCCCCTTCTGCAGTGAGAAAAGAGATTTGAACCAGATATGCTATCATTCCTAGAATGCACTAAAGCAGCATTAGTGCAGGTTTCTCCTTTTTCTCATATTGCTGCCTACTCATATTTGTGCATATGTGTTGCCATTGATGATGAAGACACACCCTCCTCCCACCAGCACCTCTAAAAAAGGCTGAGTGACGCTGGCCAAGTTGGTCCCAGAGGGGTTTGACGCGTGCCTATTCCTCAGGCCCCAGCTGTTACTCCGCCTTGTGATGAATACCCCTGTCGTGGGCCGCTGAGCGTGGGCATCAAGCCTCAAGTCTCTAGGGAAAGCTGAGGACTCTGATAAGTGCTGTTATTGGAGGTAATTGAAAGCTGAGTGTTCCTTTGGGATGCACTGAAGGGCCTCAGCTACTGAGATGACTGGTAACTTGGCTGCTGGAGCTGGTGGGATTTTGCACTCTCACACTTGTCGGCTCAAGGCTGCCATTTAACAGTTGTCTTCCTAGGATGTGCTGTAAGTCGTTGTTACTGTAGATTGTATCTTGAACTTTATTCAATCAATAAAACAATGAAAAAATACTTAATGATGGTACTTGTAGCCTAAATACCCTAAAATTGAACTTGTTGCTTTCATAAACTAGTAACAGTGACATGGATACAACTCAGCAATGGTAATTATAATATTCTAAAAAAATTCATATACCTTTTCAAAGTTTATAACTACATTTTTGCAAGTGATTTTATGCTTGGCAAACTGTTATCTTTTGCATTTTTCATAGATTCAGCTAAAGAAATGGGAACAAATTACGTGTTTTTGCAACAAGCTACTAGTAACAGATTGTCTAAAGATACAATTTTAACTTGGTTCTTTGCTAAGTTGTCTGTTATGTGTAGGCAAAACACTGGTTGATCCCTTGTGTTAGGTGCTTCTTTAATGCTTGAATGATTCATAGGTCGGTGTTAAGTGCCTTAACAAACAAAGAACATTCCTCTGAACATGGTAAAGTACAAGGACTGGACTGAAAATGAGTGAATGTCCTGATACCCAAAGAAAAAGAGAGACCTTCAGAAAGCTTAAACAACTATTAGATTAGATTACTTTATTGTCATTTCAACTACATATAAATACACAGTGAAATGATATAGCATTCCCCCAGGACCTCAAGATATCTTTAAAAAATGGCAAGAAAGTCTGGCTCCTGGGAAGCAAAATATAAAGAAATGAGGGGTGGCTGGAGACCTTTGCACAGCATTGTAGGTAAAAACAAGGGTGACTCAGTGCATTCTGGGTGTAGGATCACCTTTTCTGGCTTCTGTTGCACCATAGGCCTCACTTCTGCCATGATGCCACCTAGCACATACCCAGGCTGACCCCTGTTGGATCTTTGTGTGTGAAGGTGAGACTGAAGGTCACCCTGCACTGACAGCTCCTAATGGGCCTTCATCCACCACCACCTCCTCCACACCCTTAGGATCAATCTCCGACCTATTAGAAGCATGCCGCTGCTGAATATGATTGCATTCACTGGGCCCTACTAGTGCTAATGTGCCTCCATCAATCCATCAGGGTGGGCTGACCACAGGGCGGGCAGTTATGAAGTGCCTCAGCTGACAGCTGCTGAATGAGGAACAGAGTATGCCTCCCCACCACCATTTCCACTGCTCTTCCTCCTCCTCTTCACCTCTACTATTTCCTGTGCTGTGCTGCTGTGTAATGAAAGTGAAAATAGGATCAAGGATGGTTAAGTTCTTATCTTCATAATCATCTTAAAACTCCAACCTTAGGCTTTGTGTGGTTAGTTCTCTCAAATTGGCTCCTGCACAGGAATTGCTAAATTTACTGTGGGTGCTATTTAATGCTAACAGCACTAATATTTATATTGACCATAATCATGTTGGGCAGTCTTAAGTGGTTCTACAGCCATTTTACAAAAGCGTGACATGAGCAGCATCTTCCATGGTGTAGCTTGTTGCAGCCATATCTGACAGACCTTCATCATATCTTAAACAGAATCAGTGTTGGAGCTGTGTGAAAGAAGAGAGAGGCAGAGCATAACACACAAACACACACACACTGCTCCTCAGTCCTGCCTGCCTGCCGCCTCCCTGAGCAGATCGGAAATGACACCTCATTTCCATAAAGGCATTAGGAATTCATTGGATTTTCTTTCCCAGCTAATCATAGTGCGGGTGTAAAACCTTTTAGGCTTTTTAATGAATGATTTTTGACTGATTGCCTATTAATAAGGACACCTCTTGAACAGGCATAGGCTGGAGCAGGGGTTGGGAGGTGCAGATGTGTTTGTTTTGGTGTGTGTGTGTGTGTGTGTGTGTGTGTGTGTGTAGGTGTGTGTGAGTGTGTGTCTGTGTGTTTATGTGTTTGTGTGAGTGAGTGTGTGTTGGTGTTGGTGTGTGTGTGTGTGTGTTTATGTGTGTTTTTGTGTGTGAGTGTGATCTGACCTGGTCTGCAGAGGAGGACACCTGGACAGGTGGGACAGAGAGGAAGAGGTCATGAAGTAGATGACACTGATGTTTGGAGGCTGGACAACAGAATAAAGCCGAGATATTTAATGAAACAGAACAGATGACAGTAACACACTTACAGTAACAGGAATGAGATGAAAAAATCAATTGGAGAGGAAGAGAAGAGGACACCTGATGGAGGCCAACATCCATTGCCTGTTCATCTCCAACAGGATGTATGGAGGTAGTTTCTTTATCTGGAGATGAGGAAGGAGAAGGCGGTCCTTGATACAATATTCTGTAAAGATGGAGAGGGAAATGTACAGGAAGTCAGAAATGGAGTCTGGTGTCTACTTATCTTACAGCCCCACAAACCTCCCACTTATTGTTGCCTGAGATATGAGGACAGAAAAGCAGGAGGTCTACAGGACTCTCCTCCTTCTCTTCCCTGCTTTAATCCTTCTTCTGAGGATTTCTCAAACTAAGCTGCTCTCTCACTACACAGTCAGGGATTTAGGACGGACTTCTAACCTGCCCTCCTATTACTGCCTAAATCCCCTTCTTCAGCATAATTACACAACATGCTGCACCACAGGGAACCATCTTAAAGAGTTGTTTGATATTATCAAAAATATATGTGTTTATTATCCATGAGAAGATGATGAGATACACCACAGAATGGTCAGCCCTACAAACTTGAGCAGTTATGTTTCCTTCCACTCTACAAAACTAATGGAAAGCATTTTCACAGTTCAATGAAGTGGAAGAGTTTGAGGCAAAATGGAAAAGTGCAATGAAAACACTGACTGAATTAATGACGATATACAGCATAGGAATCTTCTTTTTTTTCTTCTTCTTCTTCTTCTTTCAGTTGTTCCCATTAGGGGATCACAGCAGATCATCCGCCTCCAGCTCTCCCTATTCCTGCATCCTCTTCACTCACACCAACCATCTGCATGTCCTCCTTCACTACATTAATCAACCTTCTATGTGGTCTTCCTCTTCAACATCCTTTGTCCAATATATCCACTATCCCTCCTCTGAACATGTCCAAACCATCTCAGCCCGAGCTGTCCCTCTGATGGACTCATTACTGTTCCTGTCCATCCTGGTCACTCCCAGATAACATCTCAACATCTTCAGCTCTGCCACCTCCAGCTCCACCTCCTGTCTTTTTGTCAGTGCCACCATCTCCAAACCATACATCCACCCTGCCTGCACTCTCTTCTTCTCCTCTCTTGTGCTCTGTCCACTGCTTTGGATGGTTGATCCCAAGTATTTAAACCCATCCACCTTCACCACCTCTACTCCTTGGATCTTCACCATTCTACCTACCTCCCTCTCATTCACACACATGTACTCTGTCTTGCTTCTACTGACTTTCATTCCTCTTCTCTCCAGTGCATACCTCCACCTCTCCAGGCTCTCTTCCACCTCCTCACTACAGATCACAATGTCGTCTGCAAACATCATAGTTCACGAAGACTCCTGCCTGACCTCATCTGTCAGTCTGTCAATCTGTCCATCACCATTGCAAACAAGAAGGGGCTTAGAGCTGAACCCTGATGAAATCCCACACCCACCTTCAGCCCTTTTGTCCCTTGCTCTCATTTTCCTCATTCATCAGCTCTTCAAAGTACTCTTTCCATCTTCTCAACACACTCTCTTCACTTGTTAAAACAATTCCATCTCTATCTTTAACTACTCTAATCTGCTGTACATCCTTTCCAGCTCTGTCTCTCTGTCTCGCCAATCGATACAAG
>VUQH01042772.1:2111-17903 GCA_015106775.1 Etroplus canarensis | reverse complement strand
CCTAGACCCAACAATGCAGATGACCTGAAGGCTGCTATCAGAGCAACCTGGGCTTCCATTACACCTGAGCAGTGCCACAGGCTGATTGCCTCCATGCCACGCCGCATTGATGCAGTAATTCATGCAAAAGGAGGCCCAACCAAGTATTGAGTGCATAGAAATGAACACACTTTTCAGAAGCCTGACATTTCTGTTTAAAATATCCTTTTTTAAAATTGATCTTATGTATTATTCCAATTTTCTGAGACAATGAATTTTGGGTTTTTATTATCTGTAAGCCATAATTACCAAAATTTCAAGAAATAAAGGCTTGAAATATTTCACTCCATGTAATGAATCTATATAATATGGGTTTCACTTTCTGAAATGAGTGACAAAAAAAAATTTAACTTCTTAATGATATTCTAATTTTTTGAGATGTACCTATATTGTGTATGTTAGACTGATTATTTTGTTTGTTCCCTAATTATTAAGACTTGGAGACCAAGTTATTAAAAAAAAGATACTTATCCTTATTGCCTACGGTTAGAGTTGGGTCGTCACTGCTGATGAATCAGACTTCAGATTAATAAAATGTGCCCTTTTTACAATTACTTCTTTAAACCTGAAGTGGCTCTTAACGTCTGACAAACCAGTGAAGTGAAGGATAGTGAAGGCTCAGAGAGTCTTTTTCAAGCCTTTCAGAGGGGGAAGTAGGCAGGCAGGAGACTGGGTTTGCCAGGCTACCTCTGTCTGGACAGCTGGGGCCAGGCCAGCTCGACTCCACTTCCTTTCTCTGTGAGAGAGAATGGACGGAAGTGGTGTTTGGGTGTGTGTGTGTGTGTGTGTGTGTGTGTGTGTGTGTGAGTGAGAACGCTGCACGGTTGTTAGTTTGTTTTTGAAACCCTGGCTAGGCCTTGGCCTGAGTTTGGCACTTAAAGACAATAACAGAAGCAGCATTCCTGTGTGTGCACTTGTATAGCGACGGTGTCATAGCAGTGAGCTTGCTGCAGCATTTGCTGTGGGTCAAAGGCAAGGTCAAGACTAATGAACTACCAAAATAAGGGAGTCTTTCTGAAGGAGGGGGACATTTGTTTCTGCTTGAGTTCCTTCTTTCTACCGTTTGTCCAGCCGGTCTCGGTTTCTCCGCTTTGTCTTCTCTCCTTTTCTGCTCGCCCCCCACGGTTTGCCCCATTGCTGTCCCTGTCGACTTTTCTGTTGGCACAACAGGCTCAAACACAAACACACACACACACACACACACACACACACACACAAAAAGAGGCGACTCCGTCATGGGAACTGAGGGGTGTAGCTGGTCAAAAGTCGCATATGTTTGTGTGCTTATCAGGATAACAGCACCGTACAGAATAAGAAAACTTCTTTGCATTTTGATGTTGTTTTTCGCCATTTTGTGCAGCTTTGTCCTTTTTCTTCTCTCTCGCGTGCATTCAGTGCAAAGATTTGAGAAAGCCTTTTGTTTCTTTGTGATTCAAATGAAGTTACATCACAGAAGTAAAACTGCTGCAGGAGCGAAAGCTTTTTTTTTGTGAGACTTTGTCTCCTTTGCAGACCTCACTATTTTGTGTATGAATGTTTGCTGTCATCCTCGCGCTCGCTTTGTGTGTTTTTTGTCAAGTGGTTAGGCGCTTTCAAAGAAACTGTTTTCTGTGTGCAGGTGCATTTATTTATTCAGATCGTTAAGCTCATAGCAGCCTGGGAAACTCTTGCTTCACCACACAGACTGCTGTACCACGAGCTCCACAAGCAAAGACATCTTTTTGGCTCGTGGCAGATTAAAGGCTGCATCACTGATCCTGGATGAGGTATCTTTTGGTGTCAGCTGAGATGCTGATGCTGATGGGAAATGTTTTTTGCTGAAGAGCGTGTTAAACAGAAAAGAAAAAAAGAAATCCCAAACGCAGACAGAAAATCAGGTCCTACTTGTTGAGGCACAAAAGGGCACTTTAATGACTGACTTAAAGAACACAAAGGAGGCGTTTATTCTTTTCTTTTTCCGCCATTCTGTCTTAGATATGCTGCTGTGCTGGGGATCATTGTTCTGCTGAAGGACCCAGTTTGGGCCAAGCTTTAGCTGACTCTAGAATACTTTGGTATACAGAGGAGCTCATGGTCGGCTCAGTGACTCTAAGGTGCCCAGGTTCTGTGGCTGCAAAACAACCCCTCCACCACTGTGCTTGACAGTTAGTAGAAAGTGCATGTACTGAGGCGCTGCATTTGGTTTATGACAAACATGATGCTGTGCGTTATGGCCAAACATATCCACTTTGGTCTTGTCTGTCTGAAGGACATTGTTCCAGAGGTCTTGTGGGTTTTTTTTTCCCGATGCAACTTTGCAAACCGAAGTCATGCCGCCAGTTTTTTTTTGTTTTTTTTAGAGAGAAGAAGCTTTCTCCTGGCAAGCCTTCCAAACAAGCTGTACTTTTTCAGTCTTTTCTAACTTTACTGTCATGAACTTTAAAATTTAACGCGCTGACTGAGGCCTGTAGAGTCTGAGATATATCTCTTGGGGTTTTTTTGCAATTTCTTTGAGCATTGCACGATCTGACCAAGGAGTGAATTTGCTGGGATGTCTACTCTCGGAAAGAATGTGGCAAAGGGTTAACACACACTTGCTCCAGACGCGCAAGATGTATAAACTGCTTTGATATGAGGTGCTCACACTGGCTGATGATCAGATAATCGAGCACCTGGCTGCTGCTTACTGCTTTAATAGGAATTAGGAGGGTAATGGTGTGTTTAATTTTTCACAGGACTGCAGAGACTCCTTTAAAAAAAAAAAAATTTGTTCACATCAATAAACATAATACTTTTGACATGGTTGTGTATGGGTGTGCTCACGTGCCTCTGCCCACTTTTTGAAATGAATGTGCGCACAGGGAGCAGTTACACCGATCCATCATCATCTCAAAATGAGAGAGAAAAAAAAGTGACAAGTGAGTGATTTTACACATGAATAAAAACAGACTGAAGAATTTGGTAGAACTACAGAAAAAGGAGCCGAGCAATGAGGTCATGACCTAATATCATTTTAGCTGTTCATCTAATATCTATTTATGGTTATGTGTATAGTGGATATAGTATCAGTGAATGCATACAATGCCTATAAAAAGCATTCACCCCTTTGGATGTTTCACCCTTTTATTGCTTTAACAAATGAAATTATGGTCATGATAATCTGACTTTTTTGACAAGAATTTGCAACAAAAGCTTCTTTTATGTCAAAGTGAAAACAGAGTTTTAAAAACCAATGTCAATTAATTAAAACTATATAAGGTAAACTAAATGTTTGCATAAATATTCTCCCCCTTTATTTCATAGATGCACCATTGGCTGCAATCACAGTTTGTAGACATGTCTCAGTCAGGCTGGCGCATCTGAACACTGACACTTCTCTCCATTCTTCCTTATAAAACATCTCAAGCTCTGTCAGGTTGCTCGGGGATCAGGCATGAACAGGTCTTTTCAAGTCCAGTCACACATTCTCAATTGTATTGAGATCTGGGCTTTCACTTGGACAATCCAGAACATTCACCTTGTCTTTGAACCATTTCTGTGTAGCTTTTGCTGTATACCTGGGGTCGTTATCTTGCTGGAAAATAAATCTTCTTCCAAACTGTAGTTCTCTTGCAGACTGAGTCAGATTATCTCCAAGATTTGGTGATATTTTTCTGCATTCATGTTCCCCTCCACCTTTACATGCTTTCCAGGGCCTGCTGCTGAGGAGCATCCCCAGAGCATGATGCTGCCACCACCATGCTTAAGGGTTTGGTGTTTGACAAACATAGTGTCTACTCTGCCAGAAAGCTCATTTTTGTCTCATTAGACCAAAGAACCTTCTTCCAGTTGACTTTGGAGTCTCCCACATGCCTTTGGGTGAATTCTAGGAGTGATTTTATAGAAGGTTTTTTCAACAATGGCCACTCTCCCATACAGGTGAGGAACCCGTGCAGCAGTTGTTGTGTGTGCGGTTTTTCCCATCTGAGCCACTGAAGCTTTTAACTCCTTCAGAGTGGTCGTAGGTGTCTTGTTGGCCTCCCTCACCAGTCTTCTTCTCGGCCAGTCACTCAGTTTGTGTGTCCAAAAAAGGCAAATAATTAGAATCAGAATACTTTATTAATCCCAGGGGGTAAATTGCTTTATATTGACCATGATTTAATTTATTAGAGCAATAAAATGTTGAAAGATCCAAGTGCGGTGAATACTTTTTCTAGGTGTTGTATCTGATTGTATAGGAAGGCTAAATCGCTTACCGCTGTTTGTGAATGTGGCTCGCCTGTGGATGTAGCCTGCAGTCTTTCTTATCATGTGGGAACTGGGAACTCGTGTGTCTCGCTCTATCTAACAATAGACAATTTGTTTATAGACATCAATGAATGTATTCTACAAAAAAGGATTGTGCATATCTAAAGCCACACACAGAGCTCTACTGTTATCATGTCGCATGTCCTTCTGTAGTTTATTTTGACTCAGTCCCGCTTACACTGTCCTGCTCCCCAAAATACTTACTAGAGCAGCAAATTTGGATCAGTCCTTCACTCAAAGTAGTCTATAACAGATGCTCTGGTTCTGTTTGAGGAAGGTTTGTTTTTGAAAATCAGTGGAGATGATGAATGTGAAACATTTCCATCATTAGTACGAACTGACAGGACTGGTAGAAAATCAGAGATTTATAAGCTGAGACACAAAAGATACAGTCAGTCTGAATTTATACTCCAGAACAGAAATTAAATGGACTGCTGCTTCCACGGTAGTCAAATTAATATTTTTGTCGCATACATTTTAGTAAAATTTTAAAGGATTTTCATATACTGCTACTTTGTAGCTATTGGGAATGCTGGGAAACTTTAACTTTGCCTGAATTCCAAATTCAAAGAAGAAAAGTAAGAAATACTTTATCTGTTCCAAAAGTTGGGAAATGACTGTGTTACAACATCCCTCCACATCTGCCCTGTGGCATCTGAACTGAAACAGATGTTAGAGAAAGTGTGTAGCTGCTTATCCGGTAAGTGGTGTGGAGGTTGGTCAGGATCCATTAATTACCCATAGCCATTCACCGCAGTCACAGTTATCTAGATGACCTGAGCTGATGACGGAATCCAAATGGTGATCATTTAAACTGGATTCAAACAGCAATTTCAATGACAAATTCCCTCTGCGAGTAACATGGATGCATTCCAACCCTTAGCAGCAACATGCCTGGGATTGCACCACTTTTAATCATAACTAACGCAGTCCCTCTACCTCTCCTCCTGCCATTCAGGTTAACATCCCTGTCTGCCCAAAAAGTTAGATGTGGTCATGCCATGATCCAAGAGATGCAAGTGGGGCAGTGTCTGTGGTGCAGCGCTCCAAGAAGCACATTATACTTCACTGTGGCAGTGTCTGCACTGCAACGCTCCATGAAGCACATCTAAATACAGATTATACAGAAGATTTTTTCCATTGTTTAGAATGCAGTGCAAAGAAAAGCCACTAGTAGACTTGTAAAACTTGATGTTACAAGACTTGTGGAACAAAAATTGCCATTTAAACTTTGCATAAATCCCAGTGAGCAAGATATATCAACTTTATCAGTTAATAGAGTAAAAAAGAAAAAATAAACAATGGGATCAGGCTGCCACTCAGCAAGGAGACAGACAGAAAATGAATAAACTCCTTTATCAGTTAATTTTTTAAAGTTACGTTTCATGAAAAAATGGCAACCATTGCATTGTTACAGTGATTTTGTGCATTCCGTAATTGTATTTTAAATGTCTTTAAAAGGCCCTTTGAGCGTGGATGACTCTCTAAAGGCCATGAAATAAATAGCTTGATTTATTATATAACATAATTAATCAATAGCTGAAGCCCTGTAAATGTTCTAAATGTAATGCTAGTAATAAATGTAAAAAGTAATGCTAGGAATGATCGCTATGAAAACTTACACCCCTTATGAGTTAGAGGCAGAAATCTGAAGAAAAGAATATGGCAGATTAATGTTAATCTGTTTGTATCTCAAAAAAATCTTTTAAAGTTAGTGAGAAATAATAATTTAGTTGAACTAGGACTTTATTCATTTGGGTGTACGTTTGACGTTACCATCCTAAACTGTTCTTCCATGCTCTGCTCCGGGTCTTCAGGGCAGGAATCAGCGCAGATCATCAGTAGGGACTCGATGGGTTCGCTGCTCTGAAGTGGGAGCCAACCAGATGGCAGCCAGCTATGCCTGTTTACGCAGACTGCCGTGGAGCTGGCCCCGCACTGCTCAGGCTTCCCCTGTCATTAAGAAACTACTCTGCAACCACACGCGGCAAAAATATTACCAACATACGTGCGGAGAAAGCACAGCCCCGTTTCTTTAAGTAGGACTCGGGACCTAAAATGGCCTGTTTAGGAAGCTTCCCCACATGACAGAGGCTATATTATAACGTGATCTAAACAAGGCAAAAGATTCAATTTCCACATGCTCGGGTTCCTCCCTGGTTGGGTGAGTTTAAGGTCCCATGACTTGACCCGACGCTTTGTTGATGTGATTGTAATGTCCTCTGCTGGGTTTGCGCTATATGTGAAATTGTGTCATGGAGAACTCAGTGTGGGTCAGTAGGGTAATCCAGGACTTACCGCAGAGCATGTGAGGAGAGGGAGTGCGTCAGTCTCCAGCAGGGAGACATTTCACTCTGTGTGCCCCAGTTAAATTCCATTTTGGACACAGAACACTTGTCAACTTTCTGTATCAGTTTAAACATTTTCACATTTGCATCCACGTCAAAGACACAAACAATATTTACCCACTATATTCAGATGCGTTTCAGACACGTTGGCCAAAAAATCTTGTAGACTTGAAATTATGAATCAGTTAATCAAAAAAAAATCTCCTAAATGCTTTTTTTTTTCTGCCTTTTGTGAGGGTAAAATCAATCTGGTGGCTCTGTAAAAATGTTACTATTCATTTTTCATTATTTTCTGGGATCTAATAAACAGTTAACACAGAAAGCAATCAACAGACTAATTCATGTCAAAATAACTGGCATCAGAATTAACAAAGCTTTTGATTATTTTGTGTTTAATCATCCACCTTTAATTTTTCAATTGTTTTAATATTCAGTTAAAACACTACATTGCAAATGTCTAAACATGTGCCACAAATTAAGTCAATAAACAAAGAGCAAGGAGGAAAAACTCTGTTATTGTGTGAAAAACGTGAAACGAAGTTTACCTCATTAATAAAATAGCTTGTAGAGCCACCTTTAGCAGCAATAACTTGGAGTAATCATTTTCTGTATGACTTTATAAGTGTCTCGCATCATTTTGGAGGAATTTTTGCACACTTTTCTTTACAACATTGCTTCAGTTCTTTGAAATTTGTGGGTATTTGTTTATGCACAGTTCTCTTAAAGTCCCACCACAGCATTTCAGTCAGGTTGAGGTCTGGACTTTTTCCTCAACCATGCTGTTGTAGATTTGCTGCTGTGCTTGGGATCATTGTTCTGTTGCGTTACCCGATTTCATCCAAGCTTAAGATGTCGGACAGATGGTCTCACATTTGACTTGTGAATACTTTGGTATACAGAGGTGACATGGTGGACTCAGTGACTGCAAGGTCCTGTGGCTGCAAAACAAGCCCGAATCACCACCTCTCTTCCACCGTGCTTGACAGTTGGATTGAGGTGTTTGTGCTGATATGCTATGTTTTCTCCAAATGCTGTGGAGAAATTACAGCTTAACATCTCCCCTTTGGTCTTGTCAGTCCAAAGGACATTGATCCAGAAGTCTTGTGGGCTCTTCCAGACAAGCTGTTTCTAATGCTACTGTCATGAACTTTGAAATTTAGCATGTGAACTGAGGCCTGTAGAGTCTGAGATGTAGCTCTTTTTTGCAATTTCTGAGCATTGTATGGCCTGACCTTTGGGTGAATTTGCTGGGACATCCATTCTTGGGAGGATTGTGGTACAATATAAACACACAGTTGAATGCTCCAGACCAGCAAACTGCCAAAAACTGCTGCTTTTATAGAGGAGCTCTCACTGGCTGGTGATCTGTTGGTCAAATGCATTTGATTAGCAGCACCTGGCTACTACTTACCCTCTTCATTTGAATGGAAGCAGTAAGTGTGTGTCCAGTGAAAGCCTGTGAAAACTTTTCACACAGTTGTATATTACCCACCCTTTATTCAGTTCTACATAGTTTGATAGGATATGAAAAAAGCACTTTTTAAATTATGAAAGCCTTCAGATATTTATTTCCCAAAAAACATATTTTTGTAAAATTTGTCAGAATAGAAATGTGCCTCCATTCTCCATACATATATCATTAAGCCGATAAAAATTAAAATTGATTTTAATTGAAAGACTCTTTACGTGAATTTCTTAGTTACTTCCATATTCCGACTTGACACACTAAAATGCACCTGGGCATTTCATTCTAGGGTTATCCCCACTTTATCTTCACTCACAAATCTGTGCAAATCTAAAGCAATAATCAGTTAAGTTTCTTCACCATACATAATCAAAAAGGCAGAACATATAAAGAATCTAATCATTAAAAGAAGTTTTAACTCTTCTAAGGAAGAAAGCAGTACAAAACTGAAGGGAAAGCTGTGAATTCCTGGAAGACACTGTGTAATTTCTATTAAGATCATCGTTCTTATATTTTCATTTTGTGCATCAGCCACTAGAGAGCAGCAATGACGTGCCGGGAAACTGTCTGGCCACAACCTCAAAGAGCTCAGGCGGGACATTTCTTTTGTTAAAGCCAGTCAGCTGCCCTCTCATGACCCACATCACATGAGGTTTTGCACGAACATGCACAGTCCATTTAATCCAGCTCAGACTAACTTGGGCTACTGACTGCTTCAGAGAACCGAAGGCGCAGCTGCTCTGTCATCTTTGGACATGTAAAGGACCCTCTGTTTTTCTTTAAACGTCTGTATTTAAATAATCACGAGACTTTTTCTTTTTCTTCCCCTGCACCTTATTGTTATCAGCAGGCTGATGAGGGCCAGATGGAGCTACTGTGCAGCTTTTCATGAAAAAGCAAATGTGATAACACATTTGGAAAAAAATTGCACACCAGCAGCATATCACCTGCTGCTCACTCTGTACCATACACACCCATACTTATACATCTCCTGCAGACTGTAACGACTTTTAATTTTGCCTAGAAAAGCAGTGGGCCTAATTGCCTGGTATTAATCGGGAAATATGCTCCTGCTTCTTTGCTTGCGGTGTTGGTTTCTATACTACTGTAGGCTTGACCATGGCCTGCTGTCTCAGCAACCCTCCTGAGCTACTGCAATCTCTTTTACCCATCCTTTATCCTCCCTCTGCATACATCTCCCTTGCACGCAGTTGGGAGCCTCGGCTGTCTGTTCAAAGAGAATTGTAGTGGAAGAAAAAGATAAGAGCAGTGGGAGATAATGAAAGAGTGACTCAGTTGGACTTGAACACGGCATGGTGTGACTCCTATCACACTGAATGCCAGTGAAAATGAACGTCCCAGGATAAAGATTTAGGTCTCGGCTGTTTTTAACCAGCTATAAACACTAAATTGTCGTGGCATAGGCAGAGGGTTTAAAGGATAACGTCAGTTTACCACAATGTGGCTCTTATTTTTGTAGCTCATTTCTATTGGTTGTCATAACACTATACTCACTGAGTTAAGTGTTTGATGGGAAGAACAATAAGACAACTGTGAAAAAATGCACCGAGTGTAGGTTATTTATTTGCAAGGACAGAAAATATCCAAATGTACACACACTTCCTGGCGACATGGTTACCCTTTTGCCTTTGTGCCTTAAGTCTTCATGGCATCGCTTCAGCAAGGTGCTAGAAGCATTCCTCAAAGATTTTGGTCCATATTGACATGATTACATCACGCAGTTGCTGCAGATTTGTTGGCTGGACATCCTTGATATGAATTACATGATTAACCTCATCTCAAAGGTGCTCTATTGGGTTGAGATCTGGTGACTGTGGAGATCATTTGACTACAGTGGACTTATTGTCAGGGTAAAGAAACCACTTTGAGATGATTTGAGCTTTGTGATATGAGTGTGGCTTTTAAGCGATGCTCAATTGGTATTAAAGGGCCCAAAGTGTGCCAAGAAAATATCCCTTTATCCAGACACCACCACCAGCAGTCTGAACTGTCAATACAAGGCAGGATGGATCCATACTCATCTTTTTTACATCAAATTCTGATCCTGCCATCTAAATGGCACAGCAGAAATCAAGACTCATCAGCCCATGTGAATTGTAACCTCAGTTTCCTGTTCTTAGCTAACAGAAGTGGCACATGGTGTGGACTCCTGCTGCTGTGGCTCATCTGCTTCCTAGTTGATCGTGTTGTGCATTCCGAGATGCTCTTCGGCATACCTTGGTAGTAACAAGTCATTATTGGAGTTACTGCTGCCTTCCTATCAGCACCAAAAACCATTCCACATTGAAAGTCATTCGAACCACCTTTATTCCACATTCTGATGCTCAGTTTGAACAGAGTTTCTGAGCAATAGGGTCATGAGTCATAGTGTTGTAAATTTCAGTTCATTTCAGCATTTTCTCATGGCCTGACTTGGTGAATATGTCAGTATACATGTCCAGAGGCCACCCAAATTCATGCTGACATTTGCTGATTAGCACTAAATAGAAAGAACTGATGTAAATATCATTAGCTTTGTGGGTTTTTGGTAATAAACCACAATAGTGTACACATTGAAACTTTAACCTGATGTTGGTTAAGCTAGAAAGTCTGTAGATAACTGAAGGAATGATGATTCATCATGTGGGAAAGCTGAATGTCTGTAACAAATTAAGCTGTTGGAAAATTTCCTTCTAAACCATCTCTACCCAACTTTAACCTCTTAACAGCTATCAGGCCAAATCAGGGCTGTTTAGGAGTAGGGTTAGGATTTGGTTCACACTATGTGTGGATTTTTTTCTTATAGCAAAAGAACTCTAGGGCCAAAATGCATGTAAGAGACTTGATTCCAAAGGTGAGAGTGTAAAAGTGAAACTCTTAATTTACTGGTCAGTCTAAGTTCCTACCCTCACCTGTGCTCAAGAGCTCTGAGTAGTGATGGAAACAATGATATAATGGATACAAGCAGCAGAAATGAGCTTCCTCCAATGGGATCTCTCCTAGAGATTGTTCACCTGCTTTCTTGTCAGATTTCATCCTAGTGCAGATTGACTGCTGAGTCATCAGCACACATATAGTGCCAGAGGAGGCAGAGCATGATGGGCGCTCCTTCTCTCCGAAGTTATTTCTCAGTTACTTTTGCAGTTATTAATTATGAGTTGAATTGGAAATTACTGGGGGTCCTGTTTTTTAAGCTTTGGTTCTGTTAGGTTAGTTTATCAGTACTAGTTTAGGGGAGAAGCCTGAATCCGACCGTCCATTGTGTTGTTGGTCTATGGTCTTCTCCCTCTCTTTTTTTTTGTTTGTGCTGGGCCTGCCACCTCACTTCTTGTTTATGTTTGATCTCTGTAAGTAATTATATTGCTTTATTAAAAGACTTGTGAACTGCAGCCTTGTGGTGGTGTCATATATTAGGCTTCTTTGAGCCATGAAGTTAGGGGCCTAACATATACTGGGGGCTTGTCCAGGATTGAAGTTGAGATGGTTTGCGTATCTGACCAGGATTTCTCCTGGACACCTTCTAGGTGAGGTGTTTTAGGCATGTCCAACTGGGAGGAGGCCCCAGGGCAGAGACTGAATGTGCTGGAGAGATTATATCTCTCAGCTGGCTTGGGAATGCCTCATTGTCCCCCCAGAAGGGGTGGAAGGGGTGGCTGAGGAGACCCTGCAACCCAGATGCAGATAAGTGGCAATGGATGGATGGATGGATGGACTAAAATGCAACTTAAACTTAATCATATCCCTTAGTGCTTTGCTGGTGACCTGATAAGATGCTAAGAGGTAAAACTTTCCCTCAAGATAAAGTTAGAAAAAGGTCAGGATTTCACAGTGGGTTATGCTCTGGGAACCATGCTTTCTCCTAAATGTGCAAAAGTTCTGGCCAATTCATTTTAAAGATCCAAAAATTTCTGATAGGTTAAAATGTTTGCCCTGCTGGACATACAAAAATGAAAGCTAAAGGTCAAAAAAGGCTTGCAGTGCATCTATGTTGCTGTTTGTGTCTAGGGGAAGGTGGTAAGACAACTAACTCGCTGCCATCCTCAAAAAAAAAGTAGGCCAGAAGTGTTACAAACCACAATGATCCTTTAACTGTGTTTCATTGGGACATTGCTTTGCTTTAGGATTTGTCTTCCTTGCCACAGATCTTACGATTTCCAGGTTGCACTCTCAACATTTGGAACTGAGTGGCCCTGGAGTAATGGAGCAGAAAAAAGAGAGCCAGAGAGAAAAAAGGAGAGATAAACAGCAAGAGTGAATGACTCACTAATAACAGGTTGTATGTTGCTATTTCCAGGCAGAGGTCGAGGTTAATGAACAATCGGGTCTTTGGGACTCCTGTGATGTCTGTGTGGGAGTCTGTGGAGGCGGGCGAGCTTGGGTTTGAGCTTCAAAGAGAGCACGTTTTGTGAATGTGATGGGAATGAGCACAATATAAGCAGCGCTCACATCTGGGCCTACAGCCTTTTTATTAGTACACGTAATAAGAGTAAAACTGCTCAGCTAGTCAGTCTTGGACTTGTCATCTCGTCATGACTGTGTGAAAATGATAGCTATCCCTTTCCAACTCTGGAAGACACCACAAGGACAGCAATACATCAAAATAAATCCTGCAGGCTGATTAAGAAGTCACTAGGAGTAATTAATTAAAAGGGTAAAAAATGTACACAAACATCGCTACTCCTACAGATTTGGTCATAATTTTTATCAGACTTGCAGACGATGATCAGTCACCTAATGGGTTTCACTTAAAGTGTCCTCAAGGGCAAGGCCATATTTGTCACGTTTCTATTTTCATAAGAATGGCTATTCCGCCTACAGTATTGGTCTAATTAAATAAAAATTACAGATTTAAGTGAAATTTGCACACTTTACACAAATTGTGCTCAAGGTCAATATCATATTTTTCATTTTCTGGTCACTTTTCCATTTTCACAATAATCGTTACTCCTCCCAAGACTATTGGTCTGGATTGTATTGTTCATAAATGTAGTAGTTGTGTTTGTCCCACTGCTATTTAGAAATGCCTTCATTAGGTTTATTTATGGCATTATAGTGTCCTAAGATAGGTAAAGGCCGGTCAAGAACTAAGGCTATGACGTAGGAATAGCATTGGGGCACACTCTCTTGATGACATCAGTTTGTTCTATGAACTCATGCCACTGTGAAGTATCTGTCCTTTCGATTATCCACAGTTCACAAAAATGTCATGTTTTGACCGAATAGTTAGACCCAAAGATGCAGACTAGGACCACGTAGACATTTCAGAGTCTTTATTTCTAGAAGGGCAGTAAAAAAATTGGTCTTCTGACTGGGAGGTATGGCTGTGTAGTCGGATGGGTGAACTGTGGTGTGTGGCATCTGGGTGAACACTTAGGGAGTTGTGGATTTGAGTGTGAGAGTGGGGTGGGAGTACTGAGTCCCACGTCTCCAGAACAGGCCTATTCAGGCAAGATCCACATGAGGGGTCCAAGAGTCCAAACAAAGGGTCCAGACAGTCAAGAGATGAGTGGTGGCAGGCAGACACCAGGCAGGCAGCCACTCAGAGACTGGGGCCAAGGAGAAGATGAAAAAGACAGGATAAGAACGAGCACTAAATTGACTCATGAAATTCTAACTTGACATTGGCCTGACATTACCACTATTGGTCGTACAACGATCTGGCGATGATGATAAGCAGAGCCAGTTCTTAAGTATTGCAGGTGATGAGTCTTGAGGGATCAGGTGTGCGGCTTCGCAGCTGCTCTTGATGATTACCACGCCGCTGAGAGAAGAGGAAGTGGGAGGGAGAGAGCGCTGCACAGCAGCAGCCACGACAAAGAATTGTTACTCCTCCTAGAGTGTTAGTTAGAATTTAATCGAACTTCCACACAAAGATCACGTAATGGGTCATCCCAAACTGTGCTCAAGGTCATATTCTTCATTTTACATGCACATTTCTGTCTTGACCAGAAACACTACTCCTTCTAGAATATTGGTCAAATTTTAGTGAGATTTGTGCACAGTGATCATCTACTGTAATGGGTCTTGACCCAAATTGTACTCAAGATCATTGTCACATTTGTCATTTTCTGGGCACTTTTCCATTTTCACAAGAATATTGTGTTCATAAAATGAGTAGTTGCGTTTATACATGAATGCTGCAGGTTTATTTTTGGCATAATAGTGTCTTAAGCAAGGTTTGGGGGCCATAGCATTAACTAGGACATAGCATTGGGTCCTGGCAGACGATAATAGGTCAACCTGTTCACGAAAATGATCAGTATGGCATTCTGTTTTTACAAGTGGCATTTATAGCATCCATCCATCCATCCATCCATTTTCTTCCGCTTATCCAATTCAGGGTCACGGGGGTTACTGGAGCCTTTCCCAGCTGTCATAGGGTGAAAGGCGGGGTACACCCTGGACAGGTCACCAGTCTGACGCAGAGCCGCTGTTATATCAACACACCTGAATTCTTTCACATTCCTTCACAAATGTCTGAAGAAGCAAACTACATGGAAAGGAGCTTGTTATTATACACCTATGGCAGCTACATAAGTGAAACACCTGAATTCAGTGAATTCAGCGATTAAGAGCTGTAGCCTACTACGTTTGCCCAACTATTACATTCTCTCAGCCCTTCTGTCAGAGATGAAAAATGCCAGAAGGAAACTGTTTACCTCACAGGATTTACATTTTTTGGCTTCTGCTCATGTAGGCTTATTAGTTTTGCGCTCGCAAGTGTGGCCCATGAAAGCGTAAGTTTAGCAAGTAGGAGTTCTTGATTTTAAGTTCTCTGATATCAGTGTGTAAAACCTTGTGCTCCCTCGCATTAAACCAAACACAATTATAGGCTCATCTCTTTGGCAGGGCCCCAGTCTCGCTGCCAGGCTGCCAGGCATGCGAGCTCCACTGGGCATATGCACCACCAACTGTCTGTCTGAGCTGGCTTTCAATAAAAACAACAACCCCAAAAAATCATCCAGACTACACGATCCTGTTTGTTCTTCATCTTAATGGGAAAGTGATGAAGTCTCACACAACACAATGTGCACGCATCAAACTATTAAGAAATGCCGATCTCAGCAGTTTCACATCCAGATAGGGTTAATTCTCCCGTGTATGTTCCAGCTTATCTTTAACCCAAAAATGAAATTACATATTCATGGCTTTAAGTGAAACTCTTGAAAAGCTTCATGTGCTGGAGGCACGTTATCTGACTGAAATATGGAGTCGGGTCCAGCCGATGACGAATTTAACTGTTTCTGCAGTAGAGTGTCGGAAAACGCGTGGATGCTTTGTTCCCTGCCTCATCTAGCTGTTAATTGCTGAGTAAAAGCTTTCGTGCTAAAGGTGTGAATTTCTGCAGAATGCCACCGGCAGCCTTCTCCTCTGTGACGCTTTTGCTTCTGTTATATTCAGAGGAGGCAGAGGGGTGTTATATCAGCTGGCTAAATATGACCTTCACAAGTGTCCCGAGGGACCGGTGCAGGCTCGGTGTGCAGCACTCCAGTGACATGCCTGTCAGGCACAAGCTGCTAATGTAGTCGAATATCAGACGAGCTGAGGTTACCTGTTGGTGCGAGTGTTAAAGAGCATAATAGCACAATTTAATACAACCTTGCCATAAGGCATGAACAAATCAAATTAGCTATTAGTTAGCTCAGGAAGTGTCCCATGGAAACATAAACAGAA
>VUQH01042770.1:0-26511 GCA_015106775.1 Etroplus canarensis | reverse complement strand
GCATTCTGCCCCAGGGTTCAAGTAGTGTGTGTGTGTGTGTGTGTGTGTGTGTGTGTGTGTGTGTGTGTGTGTGTGTGTGTGTGTGTGTGTGTGTGAGTGGGAGCGATGTTGGAGTTCTGGCACAGCACACAGCTGAGCGGGGTGCACCCACCCACACAAAGCCTGTCTGAGACTATAGGACATGGCATGACCCCCAACCACACACCGTATCCCACACATAAAAGTGCATAAACACACACCCAATACATACTCAAACACATACATCAATATTTATGGTCATCATGAGAGGACATCACCTGCAATAGTTCCCTTGTTTAGCCACCTCAGCCAATGAAAAGAGGCAGTCCATGGTTGCTAGGTGACTGATAGCCCTTTTCATGGTGTGGTAGAGCTCCCCAAACTGACTACAGAGAGAGAGAGAGAAAGAGATTTTTGAAGTGTTCTGAGTAGACAGCACTGACGGTGTACTTGACTAAAACAGACTGATTCTGGCAGGCTGAGAGCTGTAGAGGCATACCTCTGAACCACAGACTGAAATGTTCTTAGAGTTTGTTTTTTTTTTTCAGCTGACTTTATAATCAGATTTTTTGGTGTGTGTGTGTGTGTGTGTGTGTGTGTGTGTATGTGTATGTGTGTGTGTGTGTGTGTATACATATGCCTGTCATACTCCAGAAAATTGGTCCACTCCCTCTGGCAGTCCAGCAGCAGCTGCTCTCTGAGCTGCTGCAGCTTCTTGTAGCGGTCCACCAGGAAAGGAGAGTGATACCTGCTGACTGCCTTGGTACTGCAGAGGAGAATTGTAAAAGGCAGAGCAAAAATGGATTAAATGGGAAACTGAAACTATGGTTTAGTATAATATACTACAACAATTATAACTTAAAGGAGTAATAGCAAATAGAGTATTCACAAGGGCTAATAATTGCTTGGCACCACCCATTTTATTTTATGAACCTTTAAAATAAACCAACCTGCTGCTCACAGAACTTGTTGAATATGTCAGCGGTTTATGACCAGATTCACATTTCAATAAATGGAAAATAAATGTAATTTCAGGTAGCAATGTGCATTTTGTCTTATCCTGTAATAACACTATTGTATTGAAACCTCTCTTGATGCTATCTCATATTGGTGGCTTGGATAAACTCCCTGGCCTTTTTTTTTTTTTTACTTGACATTACTCCAACCAGCACCCTCTATCATGCACTGCCAGTCTTTGCCGTTTGCTACCTCTCCCTCAATAACTTAAGTCTGTCATCTCACAATAGTGCAGCTCTTCCATTACATAAAAGCTTGTAATGCTCCTTGATGGATTTTAAGGGAAGCCTCATTTTGAGGGTGTTTCCCTACAGGACTATCACAATCAGACAACCATTAAACTCCTTATAGGTGCTCTTTACTGATGTTCTATCCCAGAGGCTGCTGTCGCACATCTTCTCCAAGCTCATTATTGACATCTTGGAGAAGGCTGGGATTGGCATGTTTACAACTGATAACAGATCTGTTGACCATTCTGTCTTATTTGACACTAAGGACCTTGAATATCCTGCCATCCTCTACAGGATCCATCTAGCTCCAGGTGGATCCTTGCAACCCTTCTGAGCTTTCTCGCAGCCCCTTGGAGAATCAGAACTCTTTAGATGCAAACCACTTCCCTACAAAATAATTAAGTTTTATTATATGAAAATCGAAGACCCCTTGGCTATCATCTGATGTCATGGCCTCTGGGGGTAAAAACCAATGTTTCAGGGCTTCTGGTGTAACAAGCAAATATCCACAAAACTGCTATCCAGTCTAATCTCCCTGTTCAATGAACTGGTCATTGTTTATGGTCTGTCCATGAATGCATACGGAAAAAGACCAAAATGAGGTTTAATCAGCCACATACAATAGCTAACAGTTTTGAGACTGCACTTCAGCCAATGTGGTTCAGCTCTGCTCCCCACAGAGACTGCCTGCCTGTACCTAGCAAAAGCCCTCTCAAACAAGATTAGTCCATACTACTCAGTATATACTACTAAAATCAGAAATTTCCATGTAATAAAAATCTTGTATACAGATTTGACATACTTAAATGCAGATATTTGTTTATAAAGATTAATATGAAAACATGATTAATGATGAAAAAATAGACATAGTAGTGGCATCAAACATAAAAAAAATTCTGAAGAGACTGCTAATCCATCATTTTACACATGTGACGAGTTCAGGCTGACAGTAGGCTTGCACGTAAAACACAATATTGTAATTCATGTGAATAGCATAAGCCTATTAAGGCAAACACAAACAAAACAATGCAGAGATGTCAGGGAAAGAGTTCAACGTGCCTTATTTGATGCAAAGGAAATTACTGAATTCATGCCAGCAAATATGTAACAAAATCATTTATTTCCACATTTACCTCTCAAACATCATTATAAAAGTTGCCAATTTTCCAACATGGTATAAATACTGTCTCTGAGTACTACAAACTGTTGTATGCCAATTAGCCAATATTTACTTTACATTAACTGTTTTGCTTGGCCATAAATCTAAGGGAAATACAACCCAGTTTCAAAAAAAGTTGGCCACTAAAATGTAAATCAGGTTATAATGACTGTCTAATCATTTAAACTCAATATGTAATTGAAAATACAACATATTTGATGTTAAGATTGAGAAATTTCATTTGTAGTTATTAATGTGCACTTATTGTGAATGAACTAGAGGCAAAAAAATGTAAATATTTGTGGCAGGGTCAGAAATAAAGACTATGAAAGTTCTGTACGATATAATCAACCATCGAGCCATGCAGTCTGCCCTAACAAACATTTTAGAACAACCCATTCTTTCACAAGAGCTCACTGAATTCCAATGTAGTAATGTAATAGGATGTCACCATTGCAACAAGCCAGTTCATGAAATCCCCCGCAGGTATTCCACAATCAACTGTAAGTGTTATTATTTAAAATGGAAGAGTTCAGTAACCACAGCAGCTCAGCTACCAAGTAGTAGACCACACAGAGTTACAGAACAGGGTCGCCGAGTGCTGAGACACATAATGTGCAGAAGTTGCTGACTCTCTACTGACTTAACTGAATTTCAAACCTCCTCTGGCAACACAATGCTGACACCAAGCATAATTCCAAGCATCAGATGGAGTGGTATGCAGCATGCCACCACTGGACTGTGGAGCAATCAGCTTACTAAGACATTAAGGACAATTCTATGCTTCCAACTTTGTAGGAAACAGTTTGGGGGAAGGCCCTTTTCTGCTCCAGCATGATCATGGCCCAGTCCACAAAGCAAGGTCCATAAACACATGGGTAGATGAGTTTGGTGTGGAAGAACTTGACAAGCCTGCTCAGAGCACTGAACTCAACCCCACTGAATGTTTTGCCATGAACTAGAATGGAGATGCAAGTCAGACCCCCTCATCTAACATCAGTGTTTAACTTCACAAATGATCCTTAGGATGACTAGAAAAGAGATAAAGATAAGATAAGAAAAGAGAAAGAGTGGAAGTCGTTATAGCTGCAATGGGGGACCAACTCCATATCAATATTCAGAATGGGATGTCATATAACCTTCTGTAGGTATAATGTTCTATGTTCCATTTTTTCTGTTATCAATATTAGAAAAATTGCAAAGTAACACAGCTACTATTGCACAGTGAATTCTTGGATGAGACTTAAGAAAAAATTTGATCAGATGTGATATTCTGACATCACACAACAAATATTAAAAATGACAGTCAATGCCACTGTCACAAGAAAAACTAATACATGTAAGTAAGTGCTGTTTGTACTGCAGTTGTGAGTGAGCTGACCTGCTGATTTTGACCCAGTCAGGTGGAACAATGGATGACAGCGAGTTCTTCACTTCAATCAGAAACTGAGGGCAGAGGAGAAACAGGAAGAGGAGGACTGATAAATAAGACCAGAGTATATAGGGAAAGTAATGTGTCATTCTTGATTAAAACTGGCAAACACCGACAAAACATAGACATCAAAGTATCACTGTTGCTGAGTCTTCCACCCAAATAGCCATCAGTCCTCCCACTTTCCTTTCACACTCAGCCTCAAACACACATGCACGCTGATGGTACCTCCTGTCCAGAGACAGTCATGTAGTCAAGCGAGGGGGCCTTTAGTATCAGACGGATGTCTTTGCGGTGGTCTTGAATCTCACAGAGGACAGTCTGGATCTGCTCTGTCCTTTCCTGCAACACTGGGAAGCTAGACAGATCTGAGAACAGCTCTGCCTTATTCCCCGACCTGCACAGATACACAGTCCAAATGTGACAGTTGCTGGTAATATATCACAGATGAGTCTGTAATTCACCCTGACCTTTCAGTAATGAAAACTGGGAAAAAATATCCATGTGGCACAAGAAGGTCTTTCACTCTTACAGTCCATACCAACTGTTGGTCATACATTTTGTGGAGTGACAGCAGGCATCTCCCACTGTGCCGTATTTTACATTTGCCAGCCCAGTTTTGTGATGCTGTGGTGTTTTTCTAATTGCCCTATTGTCTCATTTAAGTGTTATATTATTATTATCAGCGACTGATGTCAGCTGATTAGACTTATTTACTTATCGCTATCTATGTGTTTAAGTATAGAACTGAAAAACTATGGACTTAAAAAGTTGATTTCTCCATTAACAACTTCTTCTTCTTTCAGCTTCTCCTACTATAGGTTGCCACAGTGGGTCATCTGACTCCCTCTCATCCTATCCTCTGCACATCCTCCTTCACTACATCTATGAACCTTCTATATGGTCGTGCTCCTCTCCTCCTGCCCGGCAGCTCCATCTTCAACATCTGTTGTCCAATATATCCACTACCCCTCCTCTGCACATGTCCAAACCATCTTAACCATGCCTATCTAACTTTGTCTCCAAACCGCTCAACCTCAGCTGTCCCTCTGATGTACTCTTCTAATCCTGTCAATCCCAGTAAAAACCTCAGCATCTTCAACTATACCACCTCCAAAATTAAACCCAATTTAAATCTACCTCCTGCTCTTCTCAATAGGATGTGCTGCATCACTTCTAGCACAGCTACCTTTAACATAATTTTTTTTTTTTTTTTAACATTGTTCTGTGGAACTCTAGCTTCATCAGCAATGCATACTGGATCTCCAGCAGTGTTGCAAAACTCAGCCCTCCAAATTCAGTTTCATTATGTGAAGTTGTAAGAAAGCCAAATCTGGCCAGTGGAGTGGGTGGTGAGCTAAGACTGTTCTGGTGTGCTGCTTTTAATGTGCTGGCACACCATGGTATGCAGTATTGTGTGGCTCTGCAAAGGTTTGAGGTCCGCAGTGAAATAGCAGAGCTGCAAAATAGCAGCACTGCTATTCACGCAGATGTAAACATGAAGATGATTAAATCAGGTCCAATATTTGAATTTTACTTGTGAAGCTTTTGATAGCATCAAAAATAGATTAGAAGAGAAAATGAAAAAGTATTCCTTAACTTCTGCACTGGGAAAGACTACAGTGTTTGTGTACATAATTCTAATTTCATCATATCCTTTTATGCTCAACAATAATGAGCATTCAGACAAAATCTTTAGACAGATCAAATTCTAAGCAGCAAATCACTCACCCACAAAGCAGTAAGAAATAAACAGTAGTTATTTTTTCATGTAGAAAATGTTTTTCTTTCTTAAATGAGAGTGCTATTTTTAACTTAACAGTCTTCTACTATTTATAAAATTTTTGTATTTATTTATTTATTTAACTTCTCCTGCAAAACAGTTAATTCGCTGTCACTTCCACACCTGTACTGCTGGATACTCACTTTGCTGCCTTTTCATTGAGCACTTTTAGGAAGCTGTGAGCTGGAACCAGCTGATTCGGAGTGTCCAACAAGAGTTTTTGAAGCAGCACCGACCTGATCTGGGACTGGATGGCTGGAAGCAAGGTCTGCAGCTCCAATCCCAGGCGAGAAAGACTGCTACTAATGAGGTAAAACTCCTGAGTAGAAGACTGGAAACACATGCACAAAAACAAACACACAGCTATAGATTATGAAGCATAAATTGTTGAGCAATTATTGTTTCAGACATTGTTTAATCACACAATTGATGTAATTGTTTAATAAAAGAGAAATAAAGACCTGCATAGTATTTTCTCTGAATTTATGACTATGTTTATGTGCATGTTCTGTTATGGGGTTATTCTGCAAGCCAGAGAGACTATATCACTAAATCTCATTGCACCAGCTGAGCTTTAAGAGTGACCATTTATTACAGCCAAAGGTTCTCAGAAACACCACTCACTAGCAGCAGTACAGCCTACAATTCTTTACAATCAGGCAGCAGGAAAATAAAACATCACACTTAAAAAAAGTCATAATTTATTTACTCATAAGCATTAAAAATATATAATAAAAATGAGGATACAGGATTTATTCAAAATGGTCAATACAATTTAGCATCTATTGAGAAGCCAAAAATGTACTTTATTTTGTGTAAATTGTAACTATTTTGGCAATCTATGATAATCCACAACATCAGAAACATAGCAGTTTATAATCAGTAACCTTTCATACTTGCTCAAGATCAATGCTATGGCTTTAAAAATAAAAAAGTGCCCATCATTTCAGATTAATTCAAATTAAAGATCAATCAATTCCCTGTTTGGAAACACCACTGCTGGAAGGTGATATTGCAGATTATATAGACTTTCTATTGCCATTTGTAAGATTACTGTATAGTACCAAGTCATGACCCTTGGGTTAATGAGGGGTCACCGTGACAATGGTTTATGATATTTATCACATGCTGTAGCTTTAATGCTCCTCTATGTCAGCTGCCCCCATTTTGCTCTTTTATGAACCCAGACAGACAGCAACTGGAGATCATAGGCATGCCCTCCCTCTCATTATGTCAATGGAGCCATAGAGACACGGGCCATTACACACAGGCCCATTTATCTACAGATGGGCAAAATGACAATTAAGGCCCCCTCTGTGTCTCTGCTGTGTGTGTGTGTATGTCTGTGTGTTTGTGTGTGTATGTGTGCTCAGTGGTATTTGATCATTTTCTTTCAACAACAGATGAAATGTCCAAAAGTTGAACATGAAACAAGGCATCAAGCGCCAAACTAAAGTGCTTTTCCCATCACTGAACAACACACGCACACATACACACAAGAGATGAAGCCTTCTGACATTTCAAATATGGGTCAGATGGGAAATAAGACTGTGTCAGACAATCAGGTAAGTGCCACTGAGGAGACTGCTCCCCACTGTTAATCACGAAGCACACCATAAAAAAAGAGAGAGAGAGAGAGAGAGAGAGAGAGAGAGAGAGAAGAAAACTGTCTTGACTTTCAATTTTATGAAAACTGGCAAGACAAATGATTTCTGTTTTTCATCTGTTAGGGCTGGAGGATTATGGCAAAAATCATAACCACAATTATTTTGATCAATATGATTACTTAAGATTATAATTTTAAAACCCATCACGCATTTACTGAACTTCTCCAGTATCATACCCTACAGGAATGATTGACACTTTCACAAAAATACGACCAAGTTTGTGATTAAATACATTGTATGGGCAAATGTATTGGGGCATCTGTACATTACATGTACAGAAGATTTTATGACATCCTATTCTAAATCTATAGGCACTGATATGGAGTTGCCCCCCCCCCGGCAGCTATAACAGCTTTCAATCTTTGGGAAGGCTTTCTACAAGATTTTGGAGTGTATCTATGGGAATTTTTGCTCATTCATCCAGAAGAGCATTTATGAGGTCAGACTCTTATGTTGCACGGGAGGGCCTGGCTACCAATCTCCACTCTAGTTCATCCCAAAGGTGTTTGATGGGGTTGAGGTCAGTGCTCTTAGCGGGCCGGTCAAGTTCTTCTACACCAAACTGAACACACCATACCTTTATGGACTCTGCTTTGTGCATTGAGGCACAGTCACACTGGAACCGAAAAGGGCCTTCTCCAAACTGCTCCCACCAAGTTGGAAGAACAGAGTTGCCCAAAATGGTTTGGTTGATTTAAGATGTCCCTTCACTGGAAGTAAGGGACCCAGAAAAACAGCTCCATAGCATTATCCCTCCTCCATCAAACTTTACAGTTAGCATATTATAGTCAGGCAGGTAACACTGTCCTGGCAAACACAGACACATCCATCAGACTGAAAGAAAAGCATTATTCATCACTCCACAGAATATGTTTCCACTGCTCCAGAGTCCAGTGACAGTGTGCTTTACACCACTCCATCCAATGCTTGGCAATGTAAGGCTATCATGTAGCTGATGGGCCATGGAAACCCATGCCAGGAAACTCAGGTGTACAGTTTTTGTGCTGATGTTAATGCCAGAGAATATTTGGTACAGCAGAACATTAGCAGCTTTCATGCCTTAGCACTTAGTGACCCCGCTCTGTAACTTTACATGGTCTGCCACTTTGTGGCCGAGTTGCTGTGGTTCCTAAATGCTTCCAACTTGTAATAATACCACTTACAGTTGATCATGAAATATCTACAAGGGGAGAAATTTCACCAACTGACTTGCTGCAGCAGTGGCATGATATTACAGTACCATGCCCAAATTGAGTGAGTTCTTTAGAACAACCCATTCTTTTATAAATGTTTGTAGAAGCAGACTGCATGGCTAGGTCCTTGATTTTATACACCTGTTGTGATGGGACTGAATGAAACACGTGAATTCAAGGATTAAGAGGTGTGACCCAATATTTTTGGCAATATAGTATATAATAAACCTCATCCTAAAGAGGTAAGTGATGTGTGCATTTATTTGTCTTCTTTTACCTTTTTGTGATATATGCTGCAGATGCCTCTCTCCAGGTCCGGGAGATGTGATAATAGGGATCTAATGGAATTTAAAGTAAGACAGTCTGACTCCAGGATTTCCTGCACAGCATCCTGCCTCTCTGATATAGCCCTTTGGGTTCATGGAAGAATAGGTAAAAAGGAAAGGAAGACATTCAAAAATTAGGAAGAAAGGAAGGATTGCAAAGAGCTGAAAGTAGTTAAAATGCTCTCTTTAGGCACCAAAAGAAACTTGTCAAGATGAGAGCTGAATCAGTCTTGATTGCATTAAGCTAGTTTCTTGAAAGGTGATTTAAACCTCCAACAAAAACGTGAAAAATTGTTGCTGATTAGCTTTTTCATGAATTCAAAACATGCCATGCATCTCAGACTTAGCTGTGTCAGATCTTCAAAAAAATTCCAAGAAAGCAAAAGCAACCAAATTTTAAAAAATGAAAGTATTCATGGCAAAATAATAAGGTAGTCCAATACTCTAATCACCATTTTAAAAGAGTAATTGCACCCTTTACCACCTTTAGCAGTAACAAGTAATAACTGGAGACTGAAGACATTTACCTGGCCTCAATAAAACCCCTCGACTGTTGCACATAAAGTTATAAAGGCTGCTTGTAGATTTATTTTCCCCATTTATTTACATGATCTCTGAACTTTGTAGATGTTTGTTTGCAGATACTAAGAATATTAAGATATTTTAAAAGAAATTCTACAATGAGGCCAGGTAAAACACTTGAAATGTTCTACAATCTTATGCTTGACTTTAATTTATGAAGTCCCTAAGCAAAAACTGGATCTAGTTTCTTATGGTTTACGTGTATGATGGAAAATATTTTCACAAAAAAGATCAAAACCACTTAAACAGCTCGGTTTATAAATTGTAGAAAATCCCATATTAAACTCTTCTCTTAGAGAGATATACTATGGGGTAAAAAGCCTGTGACCTTAAGTATTCAGAAAACAAAATGGACCGAAAAAACAGATCAAGAGAAGCTTAATGATGTAATAAATCAGACATCATACATCATAGTATTGTGTGTCTGTGCCATGTGCTGCTGTGTTCTGTGTCTTGGAATTAATGTACCTGGGTGTAATCTGGGTTTTATTCATGGTGAAATTCTCTAGAGGAGCTATCTGTATAATCTGACAGGAGGGCTCAATCCACAGTTATAATCCCTGCACAGTTGGAGGGCTACACATAGAGACAATCTCACACAGATGATAACACTACAGAGAGTTGGAGAGGTACTTTAATGTTATAACCTGGGTTGTTGGCAGTGTTGTATGTCCGTAGCAGTGTTTTCATTTATGGAATTCGCCTCCAAAACATTATGTATTTTCACACTGCAGTGTTTCATAAAAGAGGAACAGCTGCTCTGCAACATATCCTCACCAACAACACCTACCTATTGATAACACAAGGTCAGCTATTTCATCTAAAAAAGAAAAACAAAATGCTCAGTGTGTCATAATTTTTTATCACAGTCACGTAATTCCTGGATCTCATTAATGTAGATCACAAAGTAGACACCAATCTAATATACTATGCTTGACAAATTTCATCACTATAGTGTGTCATTCATTCATACATTACTTTTGGTCTAAAAACTTTGCAGTTCAGTAAATGCAAAGCTGCAGAGAGGTTACTGGCCCTTATGTTGAACTTTGTATAAACCCTGCAAATTGTGCTAATTAACATGTGTGATTGGAGCATGTCTGGTCAGATGAGGTTTATGTCAAATTAAAAAAAAAAAAAAAGAAATAACTGTATCTTAAATCCATAATTTGATAAAATCATGAAACACAGAGAGTATCAATCTTTGAGTTTTCAAATGTGCCTGAAAATCTCATATCACACAGTCTGCTGTTCCAGGTAATTAAAACCAAATTTATCATGTGGTGACATGAATACTTATCCTCTGCTGAATCCAGTAGGAAAATGTATTCTCAGAATTTAACCCATCTTAAGTATTAGGAGCAGTGAGCAGCCACTGTCTGATGCCCAGGGACTAATTCTAGCTATAAACCCATGCCTTTGCCAAGGGCTCAGAGACAGCATGTTTCTGATGGCATGAGAAACTGGAACTCTAGGAGAAAATGCAGAGAGCAATAGGAGAACATGAAGCCCATGACCCTCTTGTCGTGAGGCACCAGTATTAACCACTAAGCCACTGTGCATGCAAGTGATTACCACAGGCATTGTTCTAATTTGAACCGGTTATCGTATATGACATGAAACTGGTATAAGTGCTGTCTCAGAGGCCTGATTGAGGATATGGAAGTGCCCTCAATCTGGTTCTGTGATCCAGAAAGCCTCACAAAGCAGACAAAGCTGCATGGAAATAAACTGTGTAGCACTGTCAAACTAAATGATAAGAATTGTGACTGAAGCCAAATAAGCACCGTCAGTCATGCTCCATCAGAGTTCAGAGGGTATCCTGTACTCACTGCAGGTCTGTAAGGGGCTGGCTCACCCACTTCCTCATCAGTCTCCTTCCAAATGGAGTGCAAGTGCGGTCCAACACCCACAACAGACTTCCTTTCACACTACCATCTGTCTATGATGGAAAGAGCACACAGAAAAGCTTAAATGTACATTACTGGATGCCAGCATATTACGAGAAAAATTAGTAAAGAGAAAGGAACATGAGGTGAACAGATTATGTAAGCCACTAGCAAACATGGCAGGAGGCTTGACCTGATCTTGGACTATGTGTGATATGCATATGCCAGGGCAGCAGAGTCAAGCTGAACCTTTAGGCTGTCCCACACAACCATGAATAAAAAAAAAATGTCAATTTAATATAACTATTTGTTACTTTTTTAAAGTTCAGTGTGGGTCTTTAACTGTAAACTCATTACTTTAACTGTATAGTAACAATCTTACAAACATATTTAAGTAGTTAAAATTCAAAGGGGTCAATATACCTGATATCCTGAGTATGTAGCTGGTCAGCTATTATGTGAGGAGCAATAAAAGGGATATTTCAAGTAAAGCAGAACAGCGAGTCCACTCTATGGGCTTTTTAGACTGAAGTGAATATAAGCGATATTAGCCCTTTCATGCATGAATTAATTATAAGACCCTCAGTCAAGATATGTGCGGGCTAATGTGCAACTATAACAACAAAACTCATACATATACAAGAGAACAGTGTTTGAATAGCTATCCACTGTAGAGACCACTATGTGTGAAAGGGTTGAAGGTGTGAGAAAAAGTGCAACTGCTTGAAACTCGGCTGATCTCCCTTTGAAGATTATCTTCCCATGCACGTCCAGATGACATCTACCACAGCTGCTATTTTTACATCACTCTATAAAAGTTAACTTTCACTTGTGAAATTTATCTTGGTTCTGCAATGTGCATAAACGGCAAACTTTAGCTTTTTTCACTAAACTGGCCTGACTTTCATATATGGGATTATCACTGGTGATGAGAGCGAGGTCTTCTCTTACGACTGAGTTTTAAGCAGGAAGCAGCACATCAGGCCAGCAGAGGAACAAGGAGCATGCTAATTTTTATACACACACACACATACATTTTTTGTTTAATTTGGTGTTCGTGGGTTCATGCACAGTCAATTCATCACCCCGACCTAGACTGTCTAACTGTGGAGTTCTGCTGTAATGTCCTGGGGTGTCTGATGAGGGACCAGAACTGTGGCAAATGCCATCATGTACCTGCACACAGCATAATGGAAACACAGGAATATCCTGTTCTTCATTTTTTTAGTTTTTGAACAAATGGAAACAAACTGGAATTCATTGACTTCCCCTAAACAAAAATCAAGTTGAAGAGTAACAACAAACTGAAGGATTAATCATACATCGCACAGGCCGAAGTGCAAGGGGACGAAACAGGATTTCCAGTGAGCAATCCAAAAATAGCAGCAGTGCTAAAAGCCTTTCAAATTAGCATGAAAAGAAGATAATGAATGTATTATCGGCCAAATAATATAAGTTTCAAATATGGACCTGGTGAAATCCTGAAAATGCAGTGAGCATGACAGTAGCATGAAGACTATGCATAGCCACATACAATGTAAATGTGATGATTAGAGTAACAATGTAAAGGCCTGGCCACAGTCTTTGTAAATATACTAACGCTAACACGAGTTTGAAAAGGAAATGTTTAAATGCTTTGTAATGTTCATGGTTAAAAAAGATAAATTTGCCATGCCAAAATCCAAAGACGTAGATGTTTCCGTTTAGCAATTACTATACACTAGAGGATTATATTGTACGGTGCCGTACTAAACATTTTTCATCCAGACAGACGTCACCCGTTATTATGCTTCATCAGTGGCCATGACCTCTAGCTGAGATGTGCATATTTACCTGATTGTTGAGTATTTCTAGATTCCTGAGAGTAGCAGCACTGAGAATCATAACCTCTGACTCACAGGTAAGACGCCGGAATGAGCTGTATGAAGCACAAAATCATATGTGTGATTAAATGATCAATCCTAACCTCTGGAAACAGGTTGAAAAATGTGATGGCTGGAGTAACAACATTTTCTTTCTAGGACAGAAAACCATCTTTCCTTCCTGGGATGTAAACACTGGTATTCACATCAAATGTATTATATGATTTAAAACTTCTAAAACTTAAAATTTCAACAATCAGAGGGAACACTGGATAATTATTGTACACTCGCAGCCTGTGTTGCTAGATGCGCATGTACATTTGTGTTCATGTACCTTTCACTTCTAAGAACTCGTTCTAAGTTGAATTCTTGAAGGTACTGGATGAGAGGCCCCAGACAGCAAATCACTGGGCTCTCTAAGGATGCTACACTCGACAGAGAGCGAGAGCCTAGAGGACACAGCCATACAAGCACAACATTTTCAACATGAACACACAGTCATGAGTCATGAGCCCACTTCTCAGACACATCCAGTATTCTCTCAACGGAGGGGATTATAGAGCAAAACACTGAAATGAAAAATACAGTGACATAAACATACACACCTTTCACCTGGGTGTGGCAGTAGAACTTGGTGACTGTGTTCATTGCCGAGGCAAACTCAAAGTCAGCGTTGTCCCTCGTCTCAACTCTAACTCTGTCGTCAGCCTGAGCACTGGATGGGAACAATAACAAAAAAACCTTATTCAGTCTTGTGACAACACAACTGCTTTGATGCTAGAGGTTACTGACTGTACAGATACACAGATAAAGGAACTATATCTGATATCTGATCATGTTCCTCTGTGAGAACAATGTTCACACAGCAGGACTGCGTGTTCCAGCCATCCTTTTGTTTTAGTAGAGTCTATAGACACAAACGCAAACCTTAGTCACACACGTTAAAATACATTTCCACTGCATCTCCCTGGTGCTCCATCGTATCTCCCTTTTGCTACATCCACTCTTTCGGCATTGCTGCTTTCAAGGACTCAATTGCTTTGTCTGCAGTCGTTTCCAGGGCAACCAAAGCAAACACGTGGGTCTGCACGAATGTCCCCCACACACACACACACCATCATATCATCATATTATCATATTTTACTTTAGCCACTGGTTGGACTGGGTGCAAGGATTATAGAAAAATGATCAATAGATGGTGCAGTGTGCCAGCAAGACAACTTGGAGCATTAATCATTAAGCCGCCCAATTAAACGACATTTTAAGATTTACAAGAAAAGCAACAATTGCAGGTATTGATCCAGATGGGGGTGCAGTGTAGCATCTCTGCATAATCCGTAACAGGAAACAGCAATGTGAAGATGGGTATATGGAGTCTTAGGCAACTACAAAGATGGAAAGTTGGATGCAGGGTCAGGTTCATAGGGGAAAAAAATTATTTAAGATCTTCTCTTTTTAAGTCCTCAGCATTTGAATAATATAGAGTCTGTAGCCAAAACCAGCCTGCCAAACAGGCCAATCTAGCCCACTGGATATTGTGAAAATTGCAGAAAATGACCTCTGTATTTCACACCAGGAAGTATCATGCTGCAAGTTGTAAATAATCATGAAAATAAAATAATAATAATAATTATTATTATTATTATTATTATTATCATCTGCATCGTTGTCAGTTTTACAGCCTTTTAATTGACAAAGTCATTAACCACAGATGACCACACCTCACTGGAGCAATAGCATCAAATCAAGAGGCCATGTGGACATGTTTATTTCCTTTACAATAGGAATATTTCTCTGTAATGTGAGAATATTGACTGAATGTGGAAAAACTGACATATAGTTATTTTTCTTAAAATAACCAGCTTCTCAGAAATTATGTTAATCATAATTTTGTGGATGAATCATTAAATGTGACTGTTTTAATAATTTACTAGTTCTTCACATTAAAAAGTAACAGAAAAAGATCAAATTCAGCTAGACTTGGTGCATAAACTTAAATGATTTTGACACCACTGAATGAAACACTAACATCAGTAGTGCGTGCAGACATGCAGACTATAACAATCTGATGTTTCTGCCTCGCTGGAAAAGCGTTCTAGCATTTGCTGGTTAGCTGTAAAGTAAAGCTGAGGTTTAAACCAGGTTGACAAGGTCACAAACTCAATTACTGAACCAATTAAAACTTTGACTTGATTATGGCCCATAAGTCAATCACAAATAATTTATCCTGTGAGGACTATCAATATCTGTCAAAGTTTTCATACACAGACTGAATATAAAAGATGGACAAAGCCACTGTGGCACGAGCCTCTGGTTAGCAAAGTCTTGTTGTGACTATTTTACCTGCTTACAGTTTAGAAAGCAGACATGATAAGGGAGGGATGAATCTAACTGAGAAACTCGTAACTCAGACTTCAGGTTTGTCAATGACATTTTCAAGCTTACTCTGTGTCCTCTTTTTTTACAATAATGGAGACCATGATTCACAAATGAACATCATGTTGTATTTAGTAAGACTTAAACCTAGCAATTGAGACCATAAACTTATCAGGAATTTGTTTACTGAGGACACAGATGAAAAAATTGATTTCTAAAAGACTTCTATACAACCAGATGAGTCACCCCCTACTGGCCATTAGAAAGAATTGAGATTTTAAAGTACTTCCACACTGGCTTAATTTATTAGTCCTGGAATCTACACTAATCTTTCACATTCAGTCTATGATTTCCCAGAGATTCATAGTTATTCACAGTGAATTTCATTTAAAAAATAAATTAAAAAAAAAATCACAAAACTCAAGTTCATAGTTGGAAAGTTAAGGGATCATCACTGTCTTTAAGGGTTACAATACACGGACAAAAGGATTGGACCACACTTCTTACTCACTGAATTAAGCCATTTCATTCAGTCTAATGGCTACAGAGCCATCCTCTTTGCTTTGCAAACATCTGTGAACAAATGGGTCATTCTAAAGAGCTCACCAAATTCAAATTCATTGTAATAGGATGGGGACACAAGACCCTCTCACCATGGAGGGTTGTGTCAAGAAGGGCATCCAGCATAAAACCTCAGCCAAATTACCAATGCGGATTAATCTGCTGTGGCAATCCCTTGTGGCAATACAAGGCCATACAAGGCAATACAAGTAGCCGAAAAGTACATTTTTAGGATAACACTGTTGCAACACGTCAGTTAATGAAATTTCTTTTCTCTTAGATATTCCATACTTAACTGTATGTGGAACTACTGCAAAGTGGAAGCATTTAGGAATCACAGCAATTCAGCCATGAAGTGGCAGACCATAAAAGTCACCAATGCTCTCCTAACATAACAACTACAGAGTTCCAAACCTCCTCTGGCATTATCAGCACAAAAACTATGCACCAGGAGCTGTGTTCTGTGGAATGATAAATCACTAATTTTCTATCTGGCAGTCTGATGGGAGAGTCTGACTTTGGCAAATACCAGGAGAACTTTACCTACCTGACTGCACTGCACTGTGCTAACTGTAAAGTTTAATGAAGGAGGGATAGAACTATGTTTTGTTTTGGTTTTTATGCATTTCAGACAATTCTGAATTCAACTTTGTGGAACAGTTTAGGGAAGGCTCTTTTCTCTTACATCATGACTGTGCCCCAGTGCATAGAGCAAGTTCCATAAAGACATGGTTGGATGAGTTTGGTGTGGAGGAACTTGACTGGCTCACACATAGCCTGATCCTGACCTCAACCCCACTAAAGAGCTCTAGGATAAACTATAACAAAGATTGCAAGAGAGGTCCTCTTATGAGCATCACTTTCTACTGCTTCCATCCAAACCATAAACTGTTTACTTTGCTCCCCTCCAGTAGGAGGTATAGGAGCCTCTGCTCCCAAACCAGCAGGCTGAAGAACAGCTTTTTCACATGGCTGTCAGTCTGCTAAACTCTGCAAAATAAAGGTAATACACACACTCAGACTTGGACTAAAGAATGTGCAATAAAACACTCACATACACAAATTCATACATATATGTTCAAAAATAAATACATAAACACTGTACATTCATGTAATTACCATTTTCCAGACTCACACATATTTAAATAAAAAAAATTGTACATTTATTTATATCTAACTAAATCCATGTAAACACTGGAATTTATGTCATAATATATTTTATTCCTTAAATCATTCTGTACCTGTGTATATATTGTATTTATGTATTCATTACATTTGATAATCACTGCACTCTGTACAATATTATTTGCACTTCGGCTAGATGCAAAACTTTTATTTCACTGTTTGAGTACTACACTTTTTCAATGACAGTACATTTGAATTTAATCTAATCTAATCTACTAAAAGCTCCTCTGGATCAATGGCCACAAAATTCCCATGAACCAACTCCACATGCCTATAATGCCTATTGATTTAGAAAGGGATGTCATAACAGCTCCTGTAGATGTAACGTGTAGGTAGCCCAGTACTTTTGCACATACAGTGCATCTTCTGGAGAACCTTAATTTTGACTAAAGCTATAATTCCATTTGTACAGTCAATAGTATGGGCAGATTATGCCGTAGACAGTTTGAACTAACACACAACACTGTTCATACATGTTGTAGAAGGAAAAACAATTTTTCAACACTGTGATTCCAACTCACGTATTTTGCAAGCAGCATGTATCTCATAGACGTACCTCTTCAAACAGTAAATGGACTGCACTTTTCACTCACTCACAGACATATGCACAGACATTTATACATAAGGGGCCACTTAGGGTTTAGTGTCTTCCCTGAAGACATTCATGTGGCCAGGAAGAGTCAGGGTTTGAAATGCCAACTCTGAGATTAGAGGACAACCTGCTCTCCTATCTAAAGCAGCTTGACACCACTACAAATAACTATGAGAATGTGCTTCAGGTTAAAGTTATTGATCAGAACACCACGATGGCCCACAAAAACTAAAGGTTCAGTTGGATACTTTTAAATCAAGAGATCAGAGGTCAACATGCACAACGTACAGATTAAACATAAAAGATTATCATTGTTTGCTGCAAAGTGAATCCATAGCTCTGAGAGCAGGCACTGAAATCTGCATGCACACTTTTAAAATACTCTAATTTCATCTTTTGCTGCATATGTATATGCTTGTGTGCATTTGTTCTGAAGCATTACTGGCCTCAGTAGGATTCCAGGACTTAAATAATCATCTTAAAATCTTTGAAATCTGTAAAAAGCAAGGACATTCATGATGACAGCATCCGTTAGTGAGTGTCACTGCTCTGATCCTGACTCATGACTCTAAGTTCTGCATGAGTAAAGCAACTAATACTTCACCTAGCGACAACCAACCTCAAAGGGACTCATTACCAGCTGCTCTATGAACACAAATCTTGTTGCCAGGGGTTCCATGTCATCAGCCCACCCCAGAGGCACAGACCGTCACTGTCACAAGCCACAAAGAAAATCCAGCTGAAACTGTTTGCTGGAGTGGGTCATGCTTCAGTATTTTTAATGGGATGGAGTGACTATACTGTAATGCTAACAGGATATCAATCAAAAAATCTATTTCAGAATCTATTATGATTTTATGCATAATATTTCAGATCTAATGCTTTAAAATTGAGAGAATTAATCAGAGAGAAAAAAAAATATACTGTACTGGGAGCTTGCCAGTAGTATTGAGCTGTAGTGGGTATTAAACAGCAGAGCACTGTCTGTGAATAAAAAAATGCAATAAATATAATAAATCTGTCTGTCTGATCCACTGCTAGACAGCAGATCTGTTCAAACCCAATAATTGAATTGGCCTTTACAGGCATGTCTCACTATAACCACTCTGTGGACACCTGAGAAAAAGAAGACAAAGAAAAGAAAGTGAATTTTTTTTAAAAAATTAACTAAATTTCCTCAAATTAAGGGTGGAAAATAGAGAAATTGGCACTGATATTAAAAAGGCTGGTTAATGAGAAATCTGTGCAGTCAAGAAGTCATACAAAAGAAAGCAGTAGATTTTTTTTTCCTCCTATTTATCCAATCATCCTCTTCTAATCTAATCCACTCCACTCCCTTCCACTATCTCGTTTCATTTTCACAGTATAATGCAATCACAAGCTCCCTCCAGAGGATCTCTTCCCCACTGGTGTGAACACACTGGCTCCACACTGTCAGCAGAGAGGAATCGAAAGGCGGCGCGACGGGAAGCAACAGGTTTGTGGATTATATTCAGTTCAGCATCACTGTTGCTGCCCATGCTGTTAGTGAGTCAATTAACAAAAGGGGAAATGTTTTCATTTTTCCTTTTATGTTCTTGTGGTTTATACCAGAGCCTGCAGGCACTAAATTCAGGCTCTCAAGTGAGGCTTTTTAGCCCAATATAAAAGTTGAGAGCAGTCTCTTGTTCCTTATGGTAAATGGTAGCATTTTTCTACTCCAACTGAGCACTCAAAGCACGTTTTACTACAAGCCTCATTCACCCATTCACACACATTCACACAGTACTTTATTCTATTCCTTTAAGTGCATAACTATCATGCACAAATTCACATGCTGATGAATGCATCAGGAGCAATTTGGGGTTCAGTGTCTTGCCCGAGGACTTTGGCATGTAGTTTGGAGAAGCCAGGGATCAAATAGCCAGCCTTTCTGTTAGAGGACGATCAGCTCTACCTCCTGAGCCACAGCCGTCCCAGCTTATCACTGGAACGATCTGAACTGATAATGTTAACTTGATTAGAAATACTCAGTCTTTCTGAAGTTAACTTGAGCCCTCACTTGTCTGAGTTGGATAAATAAAACAGTATCTCCAAATTAAATTGTAGCTGGAAGTACCACAAAGGTGGCAGCTGTTTATAAACAGATTTTGCCTAGATGAACGCATATCAAAAATGGAAAGTACAATCAGAAATTTTTACAGGTGTGTCGCTGAGATCAAAAAAGAGGGTGAGGTTTGTAGATGTGGTCTGAAGCTGGAGGTAAGAGGGCCAAGGGGCCATTCTGACTTTACGCTACTGTGCCACCATATTTTGGATTTTTGAACGGCTTAGTATGATGTGTCTTTATAAGTTGTATAAAAATAATACATTTAAAGATGGCATTGGTCTGATATTCTCTAGTTAAACATTTATATTATGTACTGTACACATTTGGCAAATAAAAAAATGATTTGACAAATCATGTATCATGTATCATGAAATCATCATTTAGGGAGACTGTCAGTCTATGAATTTATAAATAAAAGAGTCTTGGCTGGACCCTGTTTAGCCCTACAGTGAAACTCAGAGTGCTGAGAACCATTATCACATTAACCACTCTATAAGCCCACATTGATTTCCTCATCCAGACTGTGTCTGGAGAGTTTCAGACAAAACAGCTGTCTACCTGCCTGGGGGAAACCTAAATCTAATTCTGCTGAATAAAATATACCAAGCTCACAGACACACACACACACACACACACCAGCTCAGCACTTCGGTAAGAATAGTGTTGTTTAAATTGATAAATACTGCCCTCTAGTGCCTAAAAAGCATGTTACCTTGCATTAGCAATGCTGAGCAAGAGTCTGTGGGTTGGCTCTGATAGGTCAGAGGGCACCAGGATTTCCACAGGGTTGATCTTTAGGACTCGGCCCTCCAGTTCAGAGCGAGGAGAACCATCAGGGAAACAGTCCAGAAGCACATCTCCTGTGCTAGGCTGAACTGCCTATATACACAAACACAAATTTAACACACATATCATTAAAAACATGTATATACTGTAATAAGTTTTTTTCTTTGTGTTTGAACCTTGGTCTGTTATGAAATTATGCCTTCACAATGCAGATGTTTTAAAAGTCATCTGTAGCATTTCATGTTCATGAACGTGTTTTTTGCAAATTAGATTATGTCAAAACCAGTGCAGCCTGTGCTCAAAGTCCACCATGTTGTTCACTTAGAGATAATTTAAATCATTATGACAAAAATACAATTTCACAGTTGAGCCTACTTCAAACAACGTGAAAGAGGGGAATGTAACAAAGTAACCTGCTGCCTAAAGATAGCAACATTAAGTTGTATTAAATAACCTAGCATCAGCTAGCTCTGCCATGTAGAATAAGAAGTAATTAAATACAAGTAAACACTGGTTGCAGCCAGGTTGTAAAGGAAAGAAATCTCAGTTACTGGGTCATATTATCTGGAAACTAAATTTTGAAACTTTAATGGGTAAAATAAACTGACAGAAAAACACTTTCCCTGGAAATTAAATAACTGACAAAATCAAGTGAATTTCTTTACATTAATCTAAAAGACTGCACATGTCTGACATTACAAAAATTCAGTCACCTCATTTCCACAGATGAGATTGTGGGGTTATGATACTATTAACTTGCAAATAAACTGCAAAAAGACAAATTGTTTCAAAACAGTAACACAGCCCCTAATGTGTATTGAACAACTCGCAGGCACACAATCTTACCTTTTCTTTAAAGTTAAAATGCAACAAAATGCCTTGAACTCAGCCAGTGTGCCTCTGCCTTAAATCTGAATCTGTGCAAACTTGACCTTTGACCCCATAATATCATAACTGGTATCAGATGTTCTTCTATCATAGGTATTAACCACATAACGTTTGATAAAGATCCAGCAAACAAGTCAGCTCCTGTAAAAGTAACAAGATTTGTAACAGACGGACAAGCTCAAAACATATAGCTTCCGCAGTGGTAACGCAAATATGAATGTTAATAATAACGGATAATAACAAAATAACTAAATAACAGCCCCTCCACAACCATGAACTGGATATGCAGAAGAAGATGGATGGATGGAAATTAACCTAAATGCATCCCCCTGATTTATAGATTAACTCATCAGACTCACCACCAGTCCTACAGTGAGCTGTTTCTTCAGTTTGTCCCAGTTCTCACTGATACAAAGCAGGAAACTGTCAGGAGGGTCTGACACAACATCACCATTGCCTCCCTCCTCCACATCTTCTAGTCTGCAGACTGGGTTTACATCTCAGAAAACTGTCAAGGCCACCTTTTTAAACATGCAGAGACAGCAAAAGCTTTTTTAAGAAAACACATATTCACAGTTTATAAGGATACCCTCTCCAACCAAAGTGGACTTTGTGTAGAGGGCACTGAGTTGACGAGTGAACAGAGCATTCCTGTTGGCTCCCGATGCCTTGATAGCAGATGTCTCCGTCTGTTTAACCACTCCAACCTAGGAATTAAAACAAAGTACCGTAAAGTTAAAGACCGTGAATCTATAAAGCTTTAATTTGTAAACAAGAACAATATAAAGTAAAAGATCTATCAGAAACCTTGTGGCCGTGAGACACCAACCGTCTGACATGAACAAACAGGCGGTGTGAGGGGATGCTGCACGTCATGAAGTTGTGATCCAGATGACAGACAATATTCAGCTCCTTTGCAGCAATCTGTTCACAAACAAAAAGACACCTGTACCTTAAAAAACAGGACCAGTTTCTCAAAATTACATCTCCGTTTTCAAAAACATTTTTTGATATTCTGAATAAAAACTTTCAAAAAAGAAATGTTTATAATCTCTATGCTTCTATATATGCACCAACCGGTCATGTTCAAAAAAGAAAGATGGAACGCAAAGTACAGACATGCAGGTTGAAAGGACAGTTAAAGATGTCTTACATAAAAGTCTAACCTATTTTGTAACATTTAGATGACAAATTATCCTTTATGCATCATTAATACAGCTGTTTTGAAGTTCTCACCTCTGCATCCTCTCCAAAGAACCTGTACTTGTACCCACACTCCACAGCCAACAATGCATCTTTATGCTGCTGTTTAAGTTGGATCACCTGCTGCTCCAGGGGAGTGTATATGCTCTTTGAACGCCTGGAGGGGGTGCTACAGTCCACAGGAAGACTCGGTTCTACACCACTTCCTCCTCCTCCTCCTCCTATCTTGGCAAACTGAGAGAAGCGTGACCCCTGCAAAAAGCAAGTGAAAAGTCAGATTTACTACTTTCGGTGAACACAGTTCCTCATTCAGAGAATTTAGTTCCATACTTCCCATTTGTATGTGAAAACACTTCATGTTAGCCCTTTATTAGTTCAATAATGCTTAACAATAACAAGAAACATTTAACAATAATATAATAGTTACAGAAATATGAAATTAAAGAACACACACAAACCTTTTTATACTGCATCTTCTGCCATTTTTTTACACATTTGTGTACATGATGATACAGACACCCTTTCTAAATTACCTCAAAGATAATGTTAGTTCACATTTCATGGATTACTGACTACTTGTCGGAAAGGCCACAGTATGTGAGACTGGGCAGTGCGCTGTCTGATTTGGAGTTGTGTAGTACAGGAGCTTCGGAAGAGATTGTATTGTCCCAGTTTCTGCTCACTTTGCACATCTCAGATTTTCAGTACAACTCTGGGTCATAACACCTACAGAAATACTCTGATTATGCAGTGCTTGCATGTAAAAGTAATGGGCAAGACAAGGAGTCATAACAGTTTATCTGATATGGGGATGGTTTTTAACCATCATGGATCTCTCTTCCTAATGTATTCTGTTTACATTTTTTGTTGCTCCACACTACATTTCACAATTTTCTCCTCTTATTATTCATTGCTTATTGAGCAGCAGTGTAACAGGAGGGAACTAGCTATTAAGAACTAAGTGAAAGTGTTAGAGGTCAAGTTCGCATTCAGGACAAAAAGGGACTCCCTCAAAGCCACATCAAGGCTACACAGAAGGTTTCTAACAGGGTACAGGTCTCAAAGACAGTCAGGAAAAAGTGACCACACCATCAGAAGATCATATCAGGTCCTGTTCATGGAGACCCTCTAACACACTGCTCTAGAATCCATGCAACTCCATCTGTAACCCTATATGGAGAAACTTTATCTTTGTCCTCCTCTAAAACATTCAGGAGTCTCTTATGATGTCACTTTGCTCATGGACACTGAAAGTGATGTGATTGAGCCAACAATTTTATTGCCTACCTGTTTAGTAGCAGCCAGCCCTGAAACTTCCTTTTCTTTGACATTCTCTTCTTCATCCTCACGCTCCTCTTCTGTATAGCACTGTCTGTGTGTGGTTTTGAAATGATCTGTAACACCACGAGACAGCTGATCACTGCTTCCCGGACCACCGGTGTTACTGCTACCATTATCTGCCTTGGTTTCCTCCTGGGTGTGACTGCAGCTGACGGAGTGTTCAGCCACGCAGGTGAAGCCTTTAAGTTTCTCCAAGGTGGAGGAGCACAGGCTGCGTGCTGTTCGGCTTAATGTCAGCTTTGTGTCTAAAGAGTAAAGACAAATGCCAATGTAACACTGAGGAAAACTTCACTTTTTAAGCAACTAAGATGCACCATGAGCAGGATAATCTCTTCACATCGATGCTTAGTACCTGAAGTACTATTGCTCACGCTGTTTGGAGAAACGTGATATTGCCGGACAGGTATGAGACACCTGCAGATTAATCTCCTGTCCTAAGTCTGCACACTCACCTTTAGTAATCTGACAGGACGCAAGCTCACACTCCAGATCCTCCGGCTGCTGGCTCTTTGGAGAAAACTTAGCTCGCTTTGTTGGCAATCCAAATTCATCATCGGAGGAAAGTTTCTGCTGCCAGAAAACACAGCCGAAGCTCAGTAACTGACACCAGCAGTGAGTGAAGCGTGTGTGTGTGTGTGTGTGTGAAGCACACCTCACCTTGCCTCTTGAAAGCTGTTGCTCAGCAGGATTTTTGTTAATCCCAGACTGACTGTTGGAGGCAAAGCTGCTGCTGCTGCCGCTGCTCAGTCCTCCGAAGTACCTGCTAATGGAGGTCTGAGTTGTGCCGGCCTTTCTCACGGACTTCGGCATGCTTTACTTTTTCCTTATATTTTATCTATAGTAGAAAAACCGCTTAGAACTCGCTGCGCATGCAAACAATTCAGTGCACGGCTCTAGCTGCAGCTGTCTGGCTTTTCAAAATATAGCGGCGCATTCGGTGACGTCGCAGACGCGTAAATGACGCAGCGCCCTCTTCTTCTTTAACTGCGCTTGGCAGCTTTCGGAGCGTTACCGCCCCTTGGATTATATGTTATAGCCAACCTTAAAAGAGCCATTTCAAAGCAATTTTGACCGGACAAATCTTCATGGAGCCGCAAAGCACATTAGACACAGCTCATTAGTAGTAACATTACTAATAAATGCAAATATTTAAAATCTTTTAACACATGTGAACTCTGCAGTTTTTGTACATGACTGTATTTTTTAAGTTTGTATTTTCATCACAATACCATTTTGGGTTGCAGTTATAAAATGATAGCACAAATGAATTGTGATTTCTTTTCATGTCAGCAGTTAGCACTGTTGCCTCACAGCAAGAGGGTCCTGGGTTTAACACCCAGGCAGGGCCCTTATGTGTGGAGTTTACATGTTCTCCTGATGTTTGTGCAGGTTTATACCAATGGTAAGAAGTTAGAGGGTAAACTCCAACAGAACAATATGAGGGAGGTGTGGAGGGGCACAAAAGCCATTACTGGTTTGAGTAAAAACAATGACAGGGGAAATGATGGTAGTGTAGACTGGGTAAATGAGTTAAATCTGTTCCTTAACAGATTTGATTGTACTGCAGCTGCCAGTCTGCAATCACATCACCCTGTTTTTGGTCTCTCTGCCTCCTCCCATAATTCCCTTAACCACCATAACCCCGATTCCACCAGAACAACACATATACCCTTCCCCCTCCTGTCACCTTCTCTGCCCATCAAATGCAGAGGCTGCTAAAGAAGATCAGGCCCTGATGGTGTGAGCCCGAGATTGTTCAAAGCTTGTGCCTCTCAGCTATCTGGAATATTAAATCACATTTTCCAGCTCAGCCTGCAGCAAAAAAACGTTCCTGTACTGTGGAAGAGGTTGTGCCTCGTGCCTGTGCCAAAGATGTCATGTCCCAGTGACCTTAAGGAGTATAGACCCGTGGCACTAACATGACTCATGAAAACAATGGAGAGACTCATCCTTGGTCAGCTTCAAACAACGGTCAGCCACCAAACAGACCCACTCCAGTTTGCCTACCAGCCCCAAATTGGAGTGGAGGACGCCATCATCTACCTGTTCGGCAGAGTCTATACTCACCTGGATAAACCACTGAACACTGTGAGAGTCATGTTCTTTGACTTCTCCAGTGCATTCAACACCATCAAGCCAGCTTTACTAGGTGAGAAACTGACAATAATGGGGGTGGATGGTGCCCTTGTGTTCTGGATCATTGACTACCTGACTGACAGACCACAGTATTGTGTCAGACAGTGTGGTCAGTAACACTGGAGCTACACAGGGGGCTGTTCTCTCTCCTGTCTCTTCACCGTCTACACCACTGACTTTAACTACTGCACAGAGA
>VUQH01042769.1:0-12637 GCA_015106775.1 Etroplus canarensis | reverse complement strand
GAAGTAAAGATGGGCAGAGGCTCTCCAATCTGTGAAAGAGTGCAGAAGAAGATTGTGGAATACTACAAAATCAGTGTTCCTCAAAATCAAATTGCAAAGGCTGTGCAACTCTCATCATCTACAGTGCATAACATTAGCAAAAGAGTCAGAGAAACTGGAGAGGTCTCTGTGCGTAAGGGACAAGGCCAAAGACCTTTATTGGATGCCCGTGGTCTTCGGGCCCTCAGACGACACTGCATCACTCATTGGCATGATTGTGTCACTGACATTAATAAATGGGCACAGGAATACTTCCAGAAACCACTTTTGGTTAGCACAATCCGCCGTGTCATCTGCAGATGCCAACTAAAGCTCTATCATGCAAAAAGGAAGCCATATTTGAGCATGGTCCAGAAGCGCCGTCGTGTCCTGTGGGCCAAGACTCATTTGAAATGAACCGTTTCAAAGTGGGAAAGTGTTCTATGGTCAGATGAGTCCAAATTTGACATTCTTGTTGGTAATCACGGACGCTGCATCCTCCGGGCTAAAGAGGAGGGAGACCTTCAGGCGTGTTATCAGCGTTCAGTTCAAAAGCCAGCATCTCTGATGGTATGGGGATGCATAAGTACATACGGTATGGGCAACTCATGTTTTTGAAGGAACTACGAATGCTGAAAGGTATATAAAGGTTTTAGAGCAGAGCTACTAAAGGTTAGAATGCTCACTGACCTGTTTGTGAAGTTTGGGAAGATGATAACATCCCAAGGGCCTGGCGTGAGGGGCTCAAATTGGAAAGGTGATCTCAGCAATTGCGACCATTGGCATGGTATAACAGTACTCTCAGTACCAAGCAAGGTCTTCTGTAGGGTGCTCCTCACAAGGATTAGCAGTGCTATAAATCACAAATTAAAGCAAGAACAGGCAGGATTCCACAAAGGTCGAGGCTATATCGAGCAATTTTTGCACTTAGAAACATCATTGAATAGTGTATAGAATGGAAAGTACCCCGTGTATAAATTTCATTGATCAAGAAAGTTGATGTCTTCCACAACAGCTGCCTGCGTAAGATCTGCAACATGTATTGGCCAAACAAGATATCAAACGAGAAGCTCTATATCAAAAAAACAGCAGGAACCTGTCCACTGAAATAAAGACAAGGAGACTAAGATGGCTTGGACATGTCCTAAGAATGCCAGAGGAGAGAATTCCAAAGGTTCCACATAAATGGGCACCACCAGGTAATAGGAAAAGAGGAAGCTGAGCAAGCTGAATGAGTTGGGTCTCTCATGGGGTGAAGCTCAGGCCAAAGTGAGAGATAGAGTCCAGTGGCGCTATATGACTGTGACCTTATGTCCCTTTCGGGATGAAGAACATAAGTAAGGTCACGGAGGCAGCAGTTTAAGCAGAGAAGCCTAGACTTTCCTCTCCCCAGCCACCACCTCCAGCTCTCCAGGGGGGACACCATGGTGTTCCCAGGCCAGCTGGGAGACATAGTCTCTCCAGCGTGTCCTGGGTCTTTCTCGGGATCTCCTCCCAGAGAGACGTGCCCGAAACACCTCAAGTGGGAGGCATCCAGGGGGCATCCTGATCAGATGCCAGAGTCCGGTCACTGGTCTAAATTTGGATTCAGGAGGAACAATGTGGTTTTCATCCTGGTTGTAGCACACTTGACCAGTTCTTTACCCTCTCGAGGATCCTTGAGAGTGCACAGGAGTTTGTCCAACCAGTCTACGTGTGTTTTATGGACTTGGAGAAGGCATTTGATCGTGTACCTCGTGGTTTCTCGTGGGGGGGGTTCTTCGGGAGTATGGAGTATCGGGCTCATTGCTACGAGCAATTCGGTCTCTATACAACCATTGCAAGAATTTGGTTCATATTGCCAACCACCAGTCAAACTCGTTCCCAGTGAGAGTTGGACTCCGCCAGGGCTGCCCTTTGTCACTGATCCTGTATATAATTTTCATGGACAGGATTTCTAGGCACAACCAGGGAACGGAGGGTGCCGTGATTGGTGGCCATAAGATCTTATCTCTGATGTGGTTCATTGAGTAACGACCTACAGATCTTGGTGGGACGGTTTGTTACTGAGTGTGCAGCAGCCAGGATGAGAATCAGTACCCCCAATTCTGAGTCCATGGTACTCAAAAAAAAAGGTGGATTACCCTGTCTGTGTTGGGAACGAGGTCCTGCCCCGAGTGAAGGAGTTCAAGTATCTCGGGGTCTTATTCATGAGCAGCAGACACACATATATATATACATACATATACTGTACATGCACACACACACATGCATACATATTCCATACCACGAAGACATGAGAAAGGGTTGTTGAAGCTAGGTTAAAAAGAGCCGTGACCATCAGCAAGCAGCAGTATGGCTTCATGCTGAGAGAGAGTACAACAGATGCAATGTTTACTTTGAGAGTGCTGATGGGGTAGTATAGAAAAGATCAGAAGGAGTTGCACTGTGTCTTTGTGGATCTTGAGAAAGCATATGATAGGGTGCCAAGAGAGGAACTGTGGAATTATACGTATGAGGAAATCAGGAGTAGCAGAGAAGTATGTGAAGGTGGTGCAGGACATGTATGAGGACAGTGAGACAGTGGTGAGATGTGCAGTAGGAGAGACAGATGGGTTGAAGGTGGGGTTGGGATTGCATCAGGGATCAGCTCTGAGCCTGTTCTGCCTAAAGGGAGCAGCCAAAAGAAGATGATTGATACTAGTAGCTTTTTAAATCTGAGGAAGTGTTTAATTTGGTTATAACAGTTCTCCATCACTTGTTTGATGCCTAATTCATGGCCTAAATAAGTTCCTTTACCTTGTCCCCATAATGGCAGTTTTGTTAGAAATCACAAGTGTGTGTGTATATTTTGGATATCTATGGGATAAGAATGACTATTTTATCCTCAAATGTTTGAAACCAGAACCATCATGTTTCTAGGTGTGTCAAAGAGTGGACCCAACACAGGACTTCAGGAAGCAGGTTCAGAACACAGAGTGGGCTTTATTAAAAGCTGCTAAAGTCCAGAGTAACAACCAGATGAGACACACCTGGTAAGACCAACAACTTGACAAAGAACAGGAGGCAGGCAGGGGTATAAATAAACACAGACTTGACAAGCAAACAACAGGTGGGACAGGAGCACAGGTGATGATAATCAAGGGCAGCAAGTACTGTATAACTGAACAGAATGCATGAGACAAGACAGGTTACAAAATACAACAGGAAGCCTCACAATGGATATGACACAAGACTGAACTTGACAAAAGACAATTATACACGATAGGATGACAGTGGGGAAGAAAACAAAGACACAAGTTGAGACGAGAACTGAGGGTTGGATATAATAGTAAAATAAACCATACAGAGAACTAAGAAAACCTGAAACCAAAAAACATACAAAAGAAAAATACTACAACTCAAGATAAAAAGAGCATGAACTGAAACAAAATGAGGAGCAGACAAAAGAGAGACTCAGACACAGGGAAGTGAAAACAAAGGGGAACAGAAATAAACAAGATTACTCAAGAAAATTAAACCATAAATCAACAAAGCATGCAACAACAGAATAAAACATGGGCAAGACTAAACTAGAGAAACAAACAAGCCGGAGGTGATATGGCAAGCATAAAACCAGCAATGATAAAGCTGAACCGCAATTGTGAAGTAGAGTAAGAAAATCTCTTTTAGCACTTATGGGTCTACTTTGAAACATAGTGGATATGAAGCTCTAGAACCACTTTGAGTCCTATCTGTGTTTGTGTCCTTGAATTAAATTATAAGAAGACTACTGTGACAATCAGTAAAACAACTAGTGTTTAATAGCCTTAAATATAATAAACATTAAACAGACTGTAGGAAGGTTTCAATTTGATTGTGACTAAAGTGCAACAGCAGAGCAAGCACTCCAGTAAGTCACAAGCATTGTGGGGGAAAAAAAACTGTCCACATGCTATTAAATGCTCTTTTTTTCTGACCTGACTTCTGTTGTTTTGGATTTGGTTTCCATAAATGGTGGACTAAAAATGGGTCATTCGTGTGTATACATTCATACAAGCCATCTCCATGGAGGTTCAGCAACATTAAGAAAACAATTTTCACATTCATGTAGTTTTGTTTGTCACAGGGAGCCACTGGAGATCAGCAAAAGAGCCAGTTTGTGGCCCCTACTCTAAGGTCTTGAATACATCTGATGGATTCTTTTACTGCAAAATTGGTAAAATTCACAAATATTTTGGAACGCCCCATAAATTCAAGCTGAATGCCAGATTTTACACATGAACTCATATAATTTTAGAATGGAAACTCAATACAATAGAGCAGTGATTCTCAACCTTTTTTTCAGTGATGTACCCCCTGACCAGAGAAAAGCATTTTTGGTTGAAAAAAGGTCATAAAACACAGTACTGTAGCATCAGTGTCTGATTTACGAAATGTTATACCTGTGCAAAACATTGCTCATCTAAGTGGTCTCTTTTGAACTATTTGGAGATTAAAAAAAAAAATATATATATATATATATATATATATATATATATATATATATAAATTACTTAAAACTTGTTAAGAGAAATATTTAACATTTAATTTATTTAATATTTAATGAATAAAGATTTGTGCAATAATTAAATAATTATCAATTTAAAGTGCCCTCTTTTGGGATTATAATAAAAAAATATTTTAAACTGAATTTGTAAATTCATAAACATTTCTATAGAAAATGTTCACAAAAAAGAAATCTTAATACATTTTTTAGGAGAATGCTGTCCAACACTTCGTTCCCACTGCAGGCAAAAGTGGCCCAAATCAGATTTGTTTTTGCTCATATGAGACCCATATCTGATTTGTCCATGACAGTCTGTACAGCCGAGATCTGATTTTTTTTTCGAATTGGATTCAGGGCACTTCCATGTGTGGCCCTAAATCCGATACATGTCTGATATTTTTCAAAACGTCCTTAGTCTGAACTGTCATTTTGCATTTCATCTGACTTTTCTGTCATTGAAGTGAAGCAGACTTCATAATTCTGCATTGGAGGAGGCGAAACGTGGCAAGATGAAATGTAACAATGCCTAGCTATCTAACTGTCTGTCTTTAACACAAAGCAATCTCCCCTGGGATTAATAAAGGATTTTGATTCCGGATAAAAAAATTTGACTGACATCTTAAAGTTGCAAAACACTGAAGAACTTTGTTAAATTGAACTGTGTTCTTTGCACTTTTTAAGATGTTCTGTCTTCATGGCACTGTTGGCAAATTTCTCCCAGCAGAAAAAACACAATGCAATGGGTGGTTTGTAACTTGTTGATGTAAACCCCATTAAACAGATTCTTCTGAATACTGCTGGAATTTTGCCGGCACTGGTTTCGCCTTCTATGGTACTTGTGCCACTATGTCTTCAGTTGCATTGCTGCTACACTTTAACCATGACTCCATTATTTCAGTTCTCGAGGCAGCAGTGATTGACAGTTGGTGCAATGTGCCACATGCCAGAACTTTTGGACAACTGGAATATTTATTAAATAACTGTTCTAAAGGATTTTTGAAATTGTGTTAATTTAAAAAAAATATCTCTTCGTTTACCGCTTTTCCGGGGGTCCAGGTTGCGGAAGCAGCAGTTTGAGCAGGAAAACCCAGACTGTCTTCTCCCCAGCCACCTCCTCCAGCTCTCCAGGGGGGACACCATGGCGTTCCCAGGCCAGCTGGAAGACAGTCTCTCCAGCGTGTCCTGGGTCTTCCCTGTGGGCTCCTCCCAGAGAGACGTGCCCGAAACACCTCAAGTGAGAGGCATCCAGGAGGCATCTTGACCAGGAGCTCAAACCCCCTCAACTGGCTCCTTTCCATGTGGAGGAGCAATGGCTCTACTCTGAGTCTCTCTCGGCTGACTGAGTTTTTTACCCTCTCCCTAAGGGTGAGCCTAGCAACCCTGCAGAGAAAGCTCATTTTGGCCGCTTGTATTCACGATCTCATTCTTTTGGTCATTACCCAAAGTTCAGAACCATTGGTGAGGGTAGGAATGTGGATAGACTGGTAAATTGAAAGCTTTGCCTTAGAGCTCAGCTCCTTCTTCACTACGACAGACCGGTACAACTTCCGCATGACTGCAGTTGCTGCCCCAATCCGTCTGTCAATCTCCCGCTACATCCTCCCCTTACTCGTGAATAAGCCCTACAACATCCAGAGCCTTGAGGTACTGAGGGCGATATCTCATCCACACCCAGGGCCTTGCCACAGAAGAGGTTTTTTTAACAACTTCTGCAACCTCAGTCCCAGTGATGGGCATCCTCATGCTCTGCTTCTGCTATGGAAGACGTGTCAGTAGGATTGAGGAGATTGTCAAAGTATTCCTTCCACCGCCCAACACTATCTTCAGTCAAGGTCAGCAGCCCACCATCCACACCATACACAGTGTGAACAGGAGATGCTTTCCCCTCCTGAGTTGCCGGACAGTTAGCCAGAATCTCTTTGAGGCCGACTGAAAGTCTTGCTCCATGGTCTCACTGAACTCCTCCCAAACTCGAGTTTTTGCCTCGGCAACCACCCGAGCCGCACTCCGCTTAGCCTGCTGGTACAACTCAGCTGCTTCCAGTAGGCTAGCAGGACAGTGGAGTCTTCAAGAAGAACGCTTTCCAGGACACCAGTCAGAGACTCCAAAAAGGATGGGTACTCTGAAACATCATTTGGCGCATAAGCACAAATGATGGTCATGACCCTTTTCCTAACCTAAAGGCGTAGGCGTAGGGTCTCCTCTCACCCAGGGCAAATCCAGAAAAAGCCAAGGTCCAACCCCTGTCCAGGAGTATGGGTCCAGAGCCTGAGCAGCGTGTTGAAGTGAGCCCAACTATTTGTAGGTGGTATCTCTCGACCTCATGCACTAGCTCAAGCTCCTTCCCTACCAGAAAGGTGACGTTCCACATTCCAAGAGCCAGTTTAGTAAGCTGAAGATTGGACTACCAAGGTCTCCGCCTTGGACTGCCACCCAATCCACATTGCACCAGACCCCTATGGTCTTTCCGGCAGGTGGTGAACCCACTGGAGGGAAAAATATATATATATTTTTATAAAATCTTATGTACCCCTCTGGAGTGCCTTCCAGTACCCCCAGGAGTATGCGTACCCCCATTTGAGAACCAGTGCAATAGAGCACCTTTGGGATGTGTTGGAATGAGAGAGTCGCATTATGGGTGTGCAGCCGACAAATCCACAACAATTATGTGATGCTATCATATCAATATAGACCAAAATCTGTGAGGAATGTTTCCAGCATTTTGTTGAATCTATACCATGAAGAATTAAGGGAGTTCTGAGAGCAAAAGGGGTTCCAGCCAAGGTGTACATAATGAAGTGGCAGGTGAGTGCATATGAGCAAATAATAAATAATATTGTCCCCTGTAGTGTAGGGGTTTACACATTCACCTTATAAGCAAAAAGTCCCTGGTTTGATTCCAGGTGGGAAAACACAAGCCCCTCTCACAATGGAGGGTTGTGTCAGGAAGGGCATCCAGTGTAAAACTTCTTCCAAATTACCATGCGGATTATTCCGCTGTTGTGACCCTTTAGGGAGAATATAAGGGAGTACACAAAAGTACACATTACTATCTTTGAAGCCTTTTCAACCCACAGCCACAGTTTTTGCCATCCACAACGAACAAGATGGAAGTCAAGAATAATTAATTTTGGAGAAAACTGGCAAAAATCAAAGTACTCTCAGAAAGCATAAGCCATGAAGCACTTTCCTCTGCTGTATATCAGGGTCCCCTCATAAATGCCTTTTCTTTTCATAGCCGCTCGATGCTTTGCCTTGAATGCAATTAGAACTGTTTGAGCTGACGCCTTGTTCACATTGTGTTTCAGAGCTGCATCATCCTCATAACAATGTCATGCAGGGTAATATCATTAACTCACACTCTGGAAATTTAATTTACATCATAAAACTGAGAGAATTCTTATATTCCAGTACGCTCAAAGAGAGCCTATCTTGCTAACAAGATAAAAGCAGTTAAAGTATGCCTGTTGTTGCAAAATAATAATGCATAATATATCATACATAATGGGACAGTTAACAGTCGTAGGTGGGTCAGTGTTAGTGAACAAGAAAATAATAGCACAGAGGTCCAGAAAATGAAAAAATATCTGCTGAAAGAATTATCTGCATAACATTTTTTTTTTTTTGGTGTAACACAGAGAAATTCTGGATTCCTGCAGGACTCCCAAGCTTTACTCAGACCACAAGTAATTTAAACATGTCACAACAATCATGTTAGGTAAACCAAATTTGACATTTTTATATGTAATATCTACGTTTGCTTTTCACAAACAAACCGACAAGACTTCAAATTAAGTTGGTAGCACCCTAAGTATATTTTAGAATATCTACTGCTGAGAGCAAAACACTGACATTCATAAACATATTGCTCTTTTGCTTCTGACAGGAAAAAAATGTTTCATTTTCCTAATAACCACTTTTGTTTTGTCACTCAACGGTGGCGAAGCTCTGAATAAAAAAAATTCAAGTATAAAATGATCATTTGTATGCACTTGAAAACATGTAAAAACTGTATATACAGTTGGTTGGCAAAATTTAGTTTGTTTTTTCAGTTTTTAAATATAAAAATCAATCAGCTACATTAAATAGAGGAAATAAAAGTTCTCTTAACTTTTATTTCACTGAGCTGATAGAAAAATTGTGCTTGTTGTTTCAAATATTTAAATCTAATACAAGTAAAACTTATGCTTCCACTCTGCTCTAACTGCGCAGTTTTGGACAGTTTTTCTCTACTCTTGGCTATGTATGATGTCACAGAGAGAAGGATCTTCCTAGCTCAGAAGCTCCACCCACCTGCTGTTCAGGTGTCTTGTTTGTAAGGGGCAGCCAGTCAGAACAAATTTAGCTTAAACACAGACATTATAAGAGCACGGCACTTAATGTATCAGTGTGGCAACAACACAAAGTCAGCACAAAGTGACCACTGATATCAATGTGCATTTAGATTTAGATAATGCTGCAAAATACAAAACACGTTTCCAGAAAAGTTGGGATGTTTTCCAGGATGCAATATAAACTAAAATCTGCAACATTTTAATTCACACAAATCCTTATTTAACTGACAAAAAAAATAAAAAGAAAATATTTTTAGTAGTTTTACTGAGCAACTCCATTGTACTTTGTCAAGATGCACAAATTTAGAATCGGATGGATGGAACAAATTCAGTAAAAGTTGGGACAGAGTTCAAATAAGATTGAAAAGTGCACAAAATATTTAAGTAACAGCAATTTGCAAGACTCCATATTAAGCAGGCTAATTGGGCACGGTAAGCAGGTCAGGTATCATGATTAGGTTTAAATGTAGCATCCATCAAAGGCTTAGTCTTTGCAATCATGGCTCATCCCTTTGTACCAAAAATTTGTGAAAGAATTGTTACAGCATCTACAGTGCAGAATATTGTGAAAAGATTCAGTGAATTTAGAGACATCTCAGTGTGTAAAGGGAAATGTCTGAACCCACTGATGAATGCACGTTATTTTCGAAATCTGAGATGACACTGAACAAGAAACTGTCCTGCTACTGCGACAAATATGACAAACCACTATCACGTAACATAGTTTGTCGCTGCATTCAGGAATGTGAATGCAGCTGTATTACGCATCAACCCCGTGCAATAATGCCACCAAGTTCTCTAATCTCAGATGGACCGAAAGAGTGGAGCCGTGTGCAATGATCAGATGAGTCCAAATTTCAGCTCGTTGTTTGAAAAAGAAGCAGGCATCGAGTTTGCTGTGTCAAAGATGAAAACAGCCATCCAGATTGTTGTCAGCGAAAGGTGCAAAGCTTGTATGGTGGTGCATCAGTGCCTGTGGGATGGCTGAGTTACATGTGTGAAAGGAACATTAGGATTTTAGAGGGACATATGCTGCCATCAAGGTGATGTCTCTTCCTTGGACTTCCATGCTTATTTCAGCAGGACAATGCCAGACCAACCGTTGCATGAGCTACAACAGCATGGTTTCATAGACACAGAGTGTGCTTGACTATCCTGCTGCCAGTTCAGATCTGTCTCCTATTGAAAATGTGTAGAGGTTCATGAAGAGGAGAATCAGACAGTGGACCACGGACTGTTGAGCAGCTAAAGTGTTACAGTTGAAACCAGAAGTACACAAACATTTTTTTCTCACTGTCTGAATTTGAATCACACTAAACTTCTCCTGTTTTAGGTCAGTTAGGATTGCCAAAATTATTTCTATTTGCAAAATGTTGCAATAATGAGAGAGAATATTTTAGAGGGATTTTTATTAATTTCTTCGAAGTCAGAAGTTTACAAACATAAAAATTAATGTGCCTTTAAACAATGTGGAAAAGCCCAGATGACGATGGCATGGCTTTGGAAGCTTCTGATAGGTTAACTGACAACATTTGAGTTAACTGGAGGCACACCTGTGCACGTAGGTGACCATTTAGGAAATACCAGGCAGGGAATACATAGTTCCCACAGACACGGTTTTTTGTCACGTGACCTCCTTAGCGATGCCATCTTTGTTGGCAAGCTGTACAAATTTTAAACTGTTTTGATGTCGGGTTCAACTTATGATCAAAATCATGAAAAGGCAAAAGGAGAGACTGTGTAGAATCATAAAGTATGGAGGATAGAAAGAGATACGATGAGCAAATCAGCGTAATGGGTGTGGATCCATACTCATTAGCAAAGGAAAAGCTGAACTATGAAGTTTCAGCCTTGCCACCAGTTCAATACTATGACGATGAAAGATATTTTATTGGCAATAAACTGACATTGAACTGCCGTTTATCATGCGCAATTCCCGTTGCGTTCCCGGCATAGTTCCGGTATTGCCGATAATAGCCGGTCAAAACAGCGTGATCAGGGGTAATGATGCCAAACGATATCAGCATCAAAGAGAATACATTGTGAGTGCATCCTGAACGCCACAGCAATGCACCGGGGTCACACCGTGAATGCCAGCCTTTTGACAGGAGTATAACAGCAATAGATCGTCAAGAACCCAATTTTCAGCTGTTTCACGCCGTTTTGTGCCATTTTGATCGGGAACAATAGATCGGCACGGATCGCCATAATCGCCGCAATTACAGCTCAAGTGGAATGGGGGTCGAATGGGTTCCTATGGCACGCAGCTTTTATACCAGTGAGCAATTCCAGGCCTACAAGTCACTGGAGGCGCACAATCAGTTTGTTAATGGTTGGGTTAGCGACGTTTCATCAAGTGTCCTGAATGCACAGCTGCCTACAGCTTGCCTATAACAATGACAGCCACTCGTATATTGTGACGTCATGTGGGAACTATGTATAGAAAAGTAGCCGGATCCTTGAGTGGTCAGGAGCTGGAACTCTGGTCACAGTCGTGGGACTTTGGAGGTTGGCATAAACTGGTGTGTGACTGGCTGGAATGGCGTCTCAGGTAGATGACGACGATGACATGGAGTCTGGTGACTGGACTCCAGTTTCTAGTAGGCGAGGATCAGGAAGAGGGAGAAGCAGAAGAGAGGAGGAAAGGTTGTTCAGGACACAGACATGTAAACGAAATTTAGAGGAGAGCAGTTCAGATGAAGGGACCAGTGTAGTCTGGAAAAGAATGGTAAGGGAGGAATTTAAAATAATCCTGAAGTTCAGAAAGGAAGATGAGGATGTGCAGTTAAGCCCCCAGTTAAGCTCAGCTCATTTTGTAGCTGGTACGTATTTCACGTTGACTTTTTCACCTGCCATAAGTGTATTGGCTGCAAGGTCACAAATTGAATAGTTCAGGTTACAGGTTTGATAAAGCTTAATTTGTTAACGCTTATACCAAGGCAATATTTCATACTATTAAAAGATCACCAATATCGTATGTCAATGGCTGTGACAAAGGATAAACTTACAGGAGGCAATATTTCAAGATCGCCACTGAACAAACTGGGATCCATTTTATAGGGATCTTCATCCCCAATTAACTTCAGTTTTTTTACATAACATTCTTTTTCTTTGGTGTCCAGTCTCTCTCTGTACAGCTGTTCAGATGTGTGTGAAGTTTGGCAATCAGGTGTTGAAGCTTTATAGCGAAATTTTTAGTTTTTGTCCATTACTGCTTATGCATCCTGTTTGTTTTGAGAGAGCTATATTTCCAAGACGGCACCACTTCCCGTTCCGGACCGGATTTGCGGGGTTCATGAAAACACTCTATAGCTTTGTCTAGAGAGTTGAAAAAGAAGTTTGGAGAAATGCAAAATTCTCAGGAATGGAAATCTGTTGATAGTGGTTAAGACAAAACAACAGAAAAATAAAGTTTTAAATGTTGGAAGCATCTGTAAGAAGACTGTGAGAGCGAAAAGGATACTAGGAGAATGTAAAGTGACACAGGGAGTGATTACAGGTATTCCAGTGGAGGAGGAGCTAGAAAAGCTCAAGCTGAGTATTCATGGTGGCGAGGTTAGCAGGGTAAAAACGACTATTAAAAACAATTAATGGGGAGAGGGTTGACAGTTTGTCAGTACTTTTGGATTTTCAGAAGCCTGTCCTGCCTGATAGAGTTAAAATAGGATGCATGAGCTTTCCTGTTAGAGCATATATCCCTCCGCCCCTCAGGTGCTACAAATGTCAAAGATATGGGCACATTGCTGCAGTTTGCAAGGGGAAACAGAGGTGCCCCAAG
>VUQH01042767.1:9399-26481 GCA_015106775.1 Etroplus canarensis | reverse complement strand
GCTTGGAGACAAAGTCAGAGAGGCAAGGCTGAGATGGTTTGGACATGTTCAGAGGAGGGATAGTGGATATATTGGACAAAGGATGTTGAAGATGGAGCTGCCAGGCAGGAGGAGAAGAGGAAGACCACAGAGAAGATTGATGGATGTAGTGAAGGAGGACATGCAGAGGGTTGGTGTGAAGGAAGAGGATGCAATGGATAGGGTGAGATGGAGGCAGATGATCCGCTGTGGCGACCCCTAACGGGAGCAGCCGAAAGAAGAAGAAGAAGAAGGATATACAATTAACTATTAGGTTCAGAGATGCTGGACACAGTGTTTTTTTGATATCAGAAAAACAAACAACCAAATTCACTTGGCAACAAACTGAGCCATGTGTCAACGTGACACGTGGACTTACCTGCTCTGACCTTCCCCTCACAGACATGGTGACAAAGGGAAGAGGGAAGCCTCACACTTAGGCAGCTACACAAACATGGCCACGCATTCATGCACCAAACACAAGGAGAAAAAAATCACTATCTCAAAATCCAAAGCGAAGCAGAGTGATGCACTTAGGCTCAAATAAAAGGTAAAAAAAATCAATAAAATGTCACAGAACATTTTAATTACAGTTTAAATAATGGCTGGATCTTATTGACAGTTTAAAACATTTTTATCTCCTGAATTCTACACAGGGATCCATTACAAGGGAGAGCACATGGAGGTTCAAATGGTAAACACAGAAAAACATCAATGAGATATGTGAATGCACTCATGGAGTGTTGAATGAATTGTTTACCACTGCCACAATACGACTAACCTAATAATGATTATTGTGGCTTGCGTACCATTCAAAAGGCTGCTGAAAGATATTTTTACTGTGTGGAGTGGAAGCTAGCTTAGTAGAAATCTTAGGGGGTTAGATTGGTCCCATTTGGCTAGTGGTGTAAACATTGGAAGGCACTGCAGGACCTCCTCCTTGGCCAGAGTCCAGAGTGCACTCAGAATATTCAGACAGGCCGAAGCCCTGAATATGCCGCAGGGACTTGTAAAAGTGCTCTGAATTAACCAGTCATCCAATGTGGAAACAGAATATTCAGAAAATTCAGAGAGCCAATTTATAGAAGGATCTTTTTTGATTTTCCGACTTTGGAACAAGATTTTGAAAGCCTGAAAAAACCTAATGACCTCTAATACAGATACTATCAGCCATAGTCATGCGGTCAACTGGCTTATATTGCTCCAATTAATGACATTTAACTGACATCATAGTGTTATCAAAAGGAAGGAGATGCTAACCCACTGACTTGGCACCTGAGTAAGTGTGTCCTGCTTTTCTCAATGTTGAGTGTGCCCTGTGAAAGTTGAGGGTGATATTCTGACCATATGGACTCCCAGTAGTGCTCTGATTTAACCAGTACTTCAGTATACGGCTACAAAAAATTGCTGCAAGCAGAATGATGGCATTTTAAACAAGTCTTTGGCACTTAGCATCATGAAAAAAAGTCCTGACATCAAACAAGAGCACTTCACACCTCACATACACAGGCAATTTAAAGACTAGGTTAACTGCTATTTAATTAACATGTGTTAATCCTATCAAAGAGAGAGATGTCATTGAACACGGCATAAAAAATAACCCTGTGCATCAATCTTTGAATAATCTTTTGAACCTGATAGTGTTATTAGGTCCTCCATACCCAATTTGCACTGCACAACATTTTAGGATAACAACTTCAGTCTTGACAACAGTATCAAACCAGAACGTCGATGGTGTAGCAGCTCATCTGGCTCAAGATCCTTCACAACTGACAGGTTACTGTAATGTAAGAAGTACATAAAGAAATTGATAGATTTTCTTGTCATTGGTTGGCTAAATGAAGTAAAAGAACTAAAATCCAAAGAGAAGTCAAGGTGGCTCACAAACATTCGTATCCAGGACAACGACCCTCGTTCTTGACCAGCCCTAACCGAGCTTAAGACATTATTGTGCTATAAATAAACCTCATGTCAGAGGGCAGGGGCAGAAGGACACATGAAAACACTAATTTATGAACATTCTTTTCTTGTGATGGAATGGAAAAGTGCCTGTGAATCAACAAATGTGACCTTAAGCCCAATTTGGGTGAAGACCCATTAGGTGAAGACTGTGTGCAAGTTTTACTGAAAATTGATCTATACTCTAGAAGGAGTAACACATTTTGTGAATTGTGGGTGGAAAGATGGATGGATAGACAGACAACTGATGCCTCCCCTTGGCATTAGCTCATCGGTCCTTTGGCTAGATGAGCTGATAGTCAGAATGAAAGCAGAAAGTACTCAAATGATGAAAACTGAAAGTATTTTAAACTCTTTCAAATAGGAAAAGTTAGCTTCACAGTGCCACAGGTTGCCAGATTTTTAAATTTCACAATCTGGCAGCATGTCATTTTGGTGCAGGTGGAAAACCACGCCCAATACTTCACACAACACTTCAAAATTACATTAGATCACACAACACCCCTGTTCAGATCAGCTAAGAGCTTCTCTCTTTGGCATTTAATTGACATTCTTGTTAATCCTTCAAAGGGAACCAGACAGCATTGCAGCTCAGTAGAAAGTCAGTGTGTGTGCTTTCCTGTCTAATTGTGTGTGTACGCACATACCATGATGGCAGGATGTTGGATCTGTTGTTGCATTATTTATTATAAAGCTCTGACTGATTGTATTCTCTTGGTACAAAGACGCGGCAGAGAATGGCCTCAGCCATGTAAATCAATGTGCACACAACAGCTTCAATCATTGGTCTCTCAGTGATAGAGGGCAGGAGACAATTACCACAGCATAAACTGTAGACCCTTTGAAGGGAAATGTCACCAAGCAGCATGCTGCATATTGCTGTATGAGACCTCTGTTACTTGAGGAGCGGCTTCATTAAGACCGTGAATTACCTGTATTGATGATGGCATTTATTTCAAAGTATAAAATTTGATCTTTTTTCTTGAGCCCCCCCAAACAAGAATACAATGACTTTCTAATTAATAATTAAAGACTTAAGGATTTCATGTGAAATTTTAAAGACCTTACACCCTATTGACTCAACAAGGTGTATAGCGGGTACTTTTGTAATTACCAGGAGGTATGTGAAAAGATTATAGGTTAGTTCAATAAATGCTAAAAATTGATTTGATTATGGTATTTAGTACATTTACAGCCACATAACCAGCTACAGTTGTACAGCCTCCACATAATCTGATTTCAATTGAGTTAAGCAGCAGGGTTGAAAAGGCTAAAAAACTAATGGATAAATGACTGAAACGTACATTGTCTGCCACTCCAAGAGGTGAATATAAATTTGCATTTCAATGAGTAGTATGAATGCAAAGTAATATAACCTGCTGAAACAAGAACATGAGCCTGGTGAAGCTAAGTTAGAGCTAAATGATAAACTGATCATTCTAGTATGATCACTGTATTGTACTTAGATATTAAAATGATAACAAATTACAAAGTGCTTATGTCAAGGAGTAAAATGCTTACATTTATCAAACTTCTAACTTTAGCACAAAGCACAAAAAACTTCTGGGTCAAATATTTCTACGTTTCACGTTGTCAAGCTTTGGTGCCACCTGGGTTGAAAAATAATACCAGCAAGGTCAAAAAATAGCAAATCCTTGAATGGCCACTTGAGGATGGCCTGAAAAGTGAGTAGATCCCCAAAGACTGCTATACTATATGGACAAACGTATTGGGCCACACCTCGTAATCACATGAATTCAGTGATAACGAGGTGTAATCACAGTTCATGAAATTTCTTTTCTCCTAGATATTTTGGGATCAACTGCAAGTGGTATTATTGGAAAGTAGAAATGTTTAGAAACCACAGCAACTTAGCCATGAAATGGCAGACCACGTAAAGTTACACACAGGGGTTGCTAAGTGCTGAGGTGCATAGTGCATAAAAGTTGTCAACGCTCTGCTGAGTGAGTAATCAAAGTGTTCCAAAACTTCTCTGGCATTAAAAAAAACCCTGTACTATGGGTTATTTTTCTGAGATTGGTCTGGGCGCCTTAGTTCCAGGGAAGGGAAATCTTAATGCTTCAGCTTACCAAGACATTTTTGGGATCATTTTGAGGAAAGCCCTTTTCTGCTCCAGCATGACTGCCCCCCCCAATGCAAAAAGCAAGGTCCATAAAGGCATGGCTAGATGAGTTTGGTGTCAAAGAACTTCACCAGCTTGACCAGAGCCCTGACCTCAACCCCTCTGAACAGCTTTGGGATCTTTGGGATGTACTAGAACACAGATAGAAAGAAAGATAGAAAGCCCCCTCACAAGAGTGGAAGCTGTTATAGGTGCAAAAGGGGACCAACTCCATATGAATGCCTATGGATTTAGAATAGGATATCGGAAAAATAGGTGTAATGTGTAGGTGGCCCAATACTTTTGCTCATATAGTGTAAGTTAAAATACCCAAGAGATAATTTTTTGGTCTCTATAGCAAATGTTACCATTCATGAGAACTGTATAACTTTATTTTTTATCTTACTCACCTATTTAAACTCTATCGAGGCAGTAGGTTGTCATATAAGGCCATAGCCACTTTGACTAACAGGTGCATGCAGATTTGGCTTGTTTTGTCTCAATTGTGCAAAAACAAAAACTCAAAGGAGTTGGTTGTTCAGTGCTTCTGGTAAACACATTTTATTTTTTAACTTGTTTTTCACTAGCTACAATTGGGATCCCATTTAACTTCATGGAGAGTTATGGATGCAGCTATCTAGCCAAAGCTAGCATTAGCTAACCAGGTCTTCCACCAGGTCTTCCTTATTCAAGTACAGTCACATAAAAAAAAGACAAATGGAAAAAATGAAAAAAAGGCCAACCTGGAGGATTTGCTAGATGGTATCGTGTGGGCTATATCCATCTTTTAGATACAGTCTGTGGTCAAGGCATATATTTCACCAAAAAGCCAGGAAGCCAAGAAGCCAAACTTTCCACAATGCCAGAGACAAAATCATTAGATTACCAGACTCACCATGACTCATCCTCTGAGGACTATCAATACCAAAATTCAAGGCAATCCATAGCATAGTTGCTGAGATGTTCAACTTTGACCAACTGACAGACTATTAAAAAATTCAAGATCAATATTTCTTATATAAAAATGTAACAATAGCTTCTTTTGAATAATTAATGGGGTTAATTAAAGATTCAACAGAAAAGAAAATATGTTAGTCCTTGTTTGCAAGAAATATCCACTCACACAAAGACTCATGTAGCTCATGGTTAGGAATGTTACAGATCTTGTAAAAAAACACACCTTGTTTGACCTGGCCAACGATTGCAGGAACATGAAGAGAGAGTCTGGCTCCAATAGACACAGAGTCTGTTCGGCTTCTTTGTCGATATCTTATCCACGCTCAGATTATTGATCATCCCATCCCGTTCAGTCACCCAGATAACCCTCCTGCCATAATGTACCCTACATATTTGATATGGGAGCTATTTTTAAAACTTGGGTCTTTCAACTGTATGAAAAATTGAAAAGGACCAGAGAAGGGAGAGAGTGAGAGATGGGGGGGACGGAGACTGGGAGGGGGCAAGAAAAAGAGAAAGCAGTAGAGGAAGGAGAGAAGACAATGTGACAGAGAGAGAAAGGGATTTACTGTAAGAGAGACAAATGTCAGAGGAGAGGGGAGGTGTGGGAGGAAAAAGATCGGAGATGGCAAGAAAAAGAGAGAGATGGTAAGTGAGGGAGCAGAACAGAGAGGGAGTGAGACAGAGATGACCTTTTATTGCCTTCGCTCACTCAAATAACATGGCACTCTGTCACAACAATACAGGGTGTAATGTGCTAGTTGGGGAGGATAAAGCAGTGGCGGTGAAAGAACAATCCGTTTAGCCAGGCTCTCAATGCCAAAGAAATTCTACAGCGTAAAATCACCTGCACTGCACATAAAAACTGCACTTTTACAAATCACAGTAGCAGAGAATAAGGGCTCTTTACACATTGTAACTTTGCTTTATTTCTGCTACAGATAACATACTCATTCACAACGTTGATATTGCACAAGCCTACACACCCTTTTCGTGAGTTGCGTGTCCATCATGAAGTTGTGTACATGTTTCTCGGCCTTGGTCAGCTCCAACTTCCTGGCTACCACGGCAACCACCAGAGCCGTACAGCCTGCACCCTAAGAGAGATAAGTGGGGAGGGAGGAGGAGGAGAAAACAGAGCACAGAGTCAGTCAGTACAGAGGTGGAATTGGTAAATCTGTGGTTTTTGGAAAGGGAATTAGTTCAGATGATTGAAGGGAGCAAGGACAAATATGAAGATGACAGAAGGAGAAGTGAATGGGAGAGAGGAGAGGATTAGAAGGAATTGCTCTGTTCCAGATCCACATTTCCTCATGTTGAGAGGCAAGCCAAGTCTATTTTCACCTCCAATCCATCTGGTGTGAGATGCCTTCTATATCGTCTCTATATGTAGCTGAAAAATGTGCCCCTTACAGATAAAAGAAAAAAAAAATCTACGACTGACACCAACTAATTCCATTTAATTGGATCCTGTCAATCTGAATTACAGTGGTGTCAGTCTTCTCCTGTCACCAGTGGTTTGAGGCCTGCAGGATGTGTAAAAGTGTAAAACAGGACCAGTTTGTCTGCATCCCAGCTCAACCCATGTGGGACATACAGCAAATTCATTTGGGAGAGAATGACAGCAGTCTCTCAACCAAAAAGACATGCTTGAGAGGAGAAGAGGAGCAGGAACACAGGGAGGAAGACAGACTTAATTAACTTTTAGATTAGACACTGTTTTCAATGGAGCTGTTGAGTGCTCACAGGTTCCTCTGAAGGGGCAGGCACTGAGAGGTAAAAAGGGAGAAGGGAAGAAAAGATAACGAAAGTGAAGAGCAATGAGTAAATATAAATGGGGAATGAAGGAAACATAGAGGGTGGTTAGAGAGAGGGATAAATGCATGAGGCGAGGGTGTGCACATGGAATAGGAGGAGAGAAAGATGGAGAAGAAGGCAATGTTAATGAGGTCACATATCTCCTGATAAGTAATGAATTAAGATTAAGAGTTTTTAATGAAAATGTATGAGTGTCTTCCTTCCTGCTTGTAAGTGTGTGCATCTCACAGTTGGCAGAGTATAGGAGTGACAGAATAAAGAGATATAAGGAGAGAAACATAGTGAGTTAGAGCAAGAGTGAGGGAGCACACAACATTTTGAAGCATGTAGGAAATAGGCAAGACTTCATCATGCACACTCTTGAACGACAAGACAGGTTTGCCAAAAATAACCTTGGCTGGGTTCAGTAAAATGTAACGCACAAACAGGCATTAGTGCCCACGTCTATACACTCATCCACTCTATTTGTGTTTATTCAAAAACTATGAATAAAATATGATGAGAGCCAATGGAAACCCCTTAGAGCATTCATACATGTCTGTGCTTTAGGGGAAACAGCCCTCAAATAACAAAGGATACAAAATGCAGTGCAGTGTGCGTGTGTTCACAAATGTCCTCGGTCAGAAACAGTAGGGCAGTGATTGGATTGTCAGTGTAGGTTTTATGTGTATGTGCAAGCAAGTGTTGATGAGTGTGTTCATGTGTGTTGTATATGAGAATTTGTTTGTATAAAAGCCTGCATCTATTTACTTCCAGCAGGGTTCCCTGTGAATATCCACACAGTGACAGGACTGATGATGGCTGTGCTGCTGGGATTTCATTTACCAGAGTGTTTCCCTTGTTTCCTTCAGTGCAACACAGCCATCTACCCACTCAGAAAAGGGGGAATCACCCATCTGTGCTTTTGTGCAACACCCACACACTCCAGGTAAAAACTGAATACAAAAAGCAGTGAAAAATAGTTTCTAGAACTCATCAACAGGAACAAGCAGTGGAGAAAAAAGATGTTAAAAAACTCCAAAACATTTAATATGCTCAATGCAAGCACTTAGAGCAGCAAGAACACGAACAGTTTTAAATTGACACCTAGTCTGCACCTCTTTAACCCTCAACCCATTCATAACTACAGCATGATGACTGCAGCTAAGAAACTGTAGAAAATAAAACAGAAAAGTCATATAGTACACCATTTAGTATAATCTGCAGTATATAAACATTTAATGTATAGCCTTCTATAATGGATCTTATCTATATATGACACTTTAAAGGAGCTCTTTTGTGCTCATTTCAAGCACCACATTTTTATTCTTGGATTCCACTTAGGTCAGTTTGTATGATTCACAGTTGAAAACCCCCTTATTTATCTCATGCTGGCTCTTTATGTAGCCCATTGAGGTCATCTATTGAAAAAAGCAATTTTTTTAAAACCCCATTCTCACAAGCCCACTTTCTGCTCATTATCTGGCCCTCAACTGGTTCTTACAGACATCTCAGCTTTCTCTAGTCCATATTCTGCTCTGAAAACAAACATAAACCTTCTGCAAAACATCATTTGTTGATCTTTATTAGAAATGGCAACATGACAAACCAATCTCTACATGTTTGAGTCCAAAACTAATCTTGTAAGTGAACAACCTAAGCGAAAAAAGCTTTGACTGACAGATGGGTGCCAACCCAAGTGGCTTTATTTCTAACTGTATGCTGAACTTCACCTCTGCTAATTTGATTTCATGGCCCTCTTGACTGTGCTTTTGGTGTTGGTGCCCTTTGAAGCATTTTTAATGCAACTACATAGCAAATAATATGGCTTGCTCTGCAGTTAATCATATTAAGAGCATGTCCAAGAAATCTGTGCTTAGTACGTAACATTATAGCATTTTGTTTGTATTGACCCTGACCCTCAGGTATTTGTGTCTGTGTGTTGCATGCAGATTATGGATGCTCACTAGTATTAGCTGATAAATTCACTCTCCATTCTGGCACCTAAAATACTTCTGATTCCAAAAAAGCAAGACGCTGAGTGCTATAAAGCTGAAATCAACACTTCAAAATGTGAGATGAAAAACCATTGAGTCTTGTTCTGCTTGTCCATCTTTATATACAGTCTATAGTTTATGTTTAGGAATTGCTATAAAATACTGATGAGTCGCAAAGTTCTGATGTCAGGAAATAATGTAAAACAACTGTATAAAGCAATCTGAAGTGTGAGATTATGACAGTGGTAACTGGTACATTCTCTGGCACAGTTATTTGAAATGTTCGATATGAGGATTAGCCATTGTAGCAGTATTTACACTCACTGGCCATTTAATAAGATATACTTTGATACTACTGGTTTGGCCCCCTTTTGCCCTCAGAACTGCCTTAATTTTTTGTGGGATAGATTCAACAAGGTGTTGGAAAGATTTTAGTCGATATTGACATAAAAGCATCAAGTAGTTGCTGCAGATTTGTTGGCTGCACATCCAATGATGCAAATCTCCTGTTCTACCACATCCCAGAGGTGATCTGCTGGATTAACATCTTGTGACTGCGAAAGCCATTTGAGTGCACTGAACTCAGAAACCAGTCTGAGATGATTTGAGCTTTGTGACATGGCGTGCTATCCTCCTGGTAGCAGCAATTGGAAAATGGGTACAGTGTGGTCATTAAGGAATGGACATGGCATGACAGCAACAATACTCAGGTAAGCTGTAGCATTTAAACAATGCTTAACTGGTATTAACAGGCCCAAAGTGTGCCAAGAAAATATCCCCCACACCATTACACAACCACCAGCTTGAACTGTTGATACAAGGCAGGATGGATCCATGCTTTCATGTTGTTTATGCCAAAATCTGACCCTACCATCCAAATGTCGCAGCAGAAATTGAGACTCAGCAGGTTAGGCAACGATTTTCCAATCTTCTGTCATTTTGGTGCGCTCTTGTCACTTGTAGCCTCAGTTTCTGGTTTTAGCTGGCAAGAGTTGCATCAAGTGTGGTCTTCTGTTGCTATAGCCCATCTGTGTCAAGGTATGACCTGTCATTCAAAGTTGCGTACCTGAGTTGTAGCAAATTGTTATTTAAGTTACTGTTGCTGTCCTATGAGCGCAAAGCAGTCTGGCCATTCTCCGTTGACCTCTGCCATTAACAAAGCATTTTGACCCAGAGAACTGCCACTCACTGAATATTTTCCCTTTTTTGTACCATTCTCTGTAAGAGACTTGGTTGTGCAACAAAATCCCAGTAGATCAGCAGTTTCTGGCACCAATGACCATGCCACGTTCAAACTTACTTAAATCATCTTTCTTCCCCATTCTGATGCTCAATTTGAAATTCAGCCTGTCCTCTTGACTGTGTTGACATACGTGTCTAAATGCACTGATTGCTACCATGTGACTGACTGTTAGACATTTGACAGAAAATGATAAAAGCACAATGAACCCGGTGAATGTTAGGTTTTCATTCACATATACAGTTTTACTCACCAACAACTATAACCCTTTGAATGTAATGATGATATATTAATTCAACTGGGTCTTAGTATACTGCCATTCATTTATTTGTTTATACACCAGACTCCACTTATGGGTGCAATTTAATAAACACATATCTGTGATGAACTGCATTATCCCATATGCTGTATTCCCAACACTTTGTTATATAGTCTACCTAACCTCTATCCTTCTTTCCACCCACCTACAACTGCACACGACCACACACAAACACGCACTCACACCTGGCACACCCCCAGGTAGCCTCAGGGTAGTGGTATATTCCAACATTGTTGGCCTTCATGTGTTGTCATAGTAACGACAGTGAGAATTTCTCTTATAGAAACTCATTACAATAATTTTCAAGCAAGGAAAAAAATGTATCCTGCTTTCTGCCTCAACCTGTCACCCCCGCGCCCCCCTAAATCCCCAAACCCCATTTTTTTTTTCACAGCGTGCTGCACCTGGTCTCTTTCACATATCTTTTTGCTCTTTCCACCTGCATCCTCACTCTGTCTATGATGATCAACAAAAATAAAACACTCTGACCACTGTGAAGAGTGTGATGAGAGTGTGTTTGTGTGTGACAGGAGAGGAGAGGGTGTGTGTGGGAGTTGTACTAAGAGTGTATGTCAAGTTCTGTGTCAGTGTTGTGTGGGGGATGTAGTCTGTAGCAGTGGGCTTGGGACCATTTGTATTCACCCCATTTTGTGTCTGTTTTTGTGAGTGTGTTACAGTAAGAGTAGTACTCTATCTCAAACACAGACTAGATGATTCACCCAGAAAATGGGGGTATGCCTGTGTGTGTGTGTGTGTGTGTGTGTGTGTGTGTGTGTGTGCGCGTGCGCACGTGTGTTTATGTGTCAAAACCAGAGAGAGTGGACAAAGTGAGGATGAAAGACTACATGTGCAGGTTTTTAGTGTTTACGTGGATAAAAAAATCCATTTGAAATAACTACTACAGTCTAACAGATAATTTTCAAAGACTACAGGTACACAGTACAGGATATGCAAAGTTTAAAAAATGGAGTTTTGATTGTGAGAGTTATTTTCAGTCACGCTCTTGAATTTTTTTTAACCATCATCAAGCAGTCATGAAACTGCTTCTCAAGGCTTTATCTCAACTGGCTTGAGTGCTGTAGTAAATGGCAATAGCAATAAAAAGTGACACATGTTCAAATAGTGCAAAGATTTCCCAACCCTTTTTCCTGGAGGTTGTTAAATTAATGACTAGCATCAAGAATAGAAGGTTCTCTCAAAATATTTCAAAATGAACATTTGCATCTTGGGGACACAAGCCCCTCTCTCCATGGAGGGTTGCATCAGGAAGGGCATCCGGCGTAAAACCTCTGCCAAATTACCAATGTGGATTAATCCGCTGTGGCGACCCCTTGGTGGAGAATACAAGGGAGCAGCTGAAAGGTACATACAACTATTTGATTGGTGAAACCCCTCCTAGCCTACTCTGGAGAACAACTGGCTGACAAGGGAGGGCTGTCAAGAAATGGGACATGCCTTTAGGCTGTTTTGGCCCACTCTCTTCCACCTGACATCAACCATCTTTACATATTTGCAATAAATTCCATCTTACTTAAGTAAGATGGGTAGACTCCTTATCTTGAGCTAGTTTTTGACAACTGGGGCTCTATCTGGGATATTTGAAAACTGTTCGGTAAGGTTTAAGCTTGCCTAGATCTGCTGTACCTTTGTTTTCTTCTTCTGCTGCTCCCTATAGGGGTCACCACAACTCATCTGCCTCCATCTCATCCTATTCCTTGCATTCTCTTTTATCACACCAGCCTTTGAATATCCTCCTTCACTACATCCATGTACTTTCTCCATGGTCTTCCTCTTTTCCTCCAGCCTGGCAGCTCCATCTTAAACATCCTTGGTCCAATATACCCAATGTTCCTCCTCTGTACATGTCCAAACCATCTCAACCTTGCCTCTCTGATTTTATCTCCAAACTGCTCAACCTGAGCTGTCCCTCTGATATACTCATTCCTAATCCTGTTCTTTTATTTGTACTGTTATCCTTATGTGCTATATGGATTTGTTGTTAATGACCAACTTAGAGTCCGGTTTGCAAATGCAAAATTGAGTCAAATGCCTTTCATTGAGTAAAGCAGGACACTCAATAATCAATTTGACAAGCTGATGTCCTTCCTCAAGTACAGCAACAATAGCACTCTTTTCTGTGGTGTCAACTCCATGTCTCTCACCATCCTGACACAAGCAAAAAATGACTGCAGCTGTTGCAGAGTGTGCATATATAGATGAAAGAAACAGTTGATGCAATATTACATCATCACCTACCCACGCCAATCTTGTCTGATGCAACCTTTGGGAAATGTTGTCATATACTCAGGTTATCAAGACAACATTACAATGTCTAAAAGTAGAAGCTCTGCTGTTTGATAGACTTTTACTCATTGGTTACGTAATAAAACTTGAGTAATCTAAGAACTGCTTCATAGTCTTTTTTTAATTGTCTTTTTCTTGAGTAAAGATATTGTTTCTTCTTTTAGATGATCCTTTTAGGAGTTGCCACAGTGAATCTTCTACCTCCATCTGACCCTACCCCTTGCGCCCCCTTCTGTCACACCAAACATCTGCATGTCCTCCTTCACTATATCCATGAACCTTCTCTGTCATCTTCTTCTTTTCCTCCTACCTGGCAGCTCCATCTTTAATGTCCTTTGTTCAATATATTCACTACCCTTCCTCTGAACATGTCCCAACCTTCTCAACCTTGCCTCTCCTACTTTATCTTCAAAATTCACAACCTGAGCTGTCCCTTTTATGTACTCCTTTCTATCCTGTTCATCCTGGTCACTCGCAGTAAAAATCTCAGCATCTTCAGCTCTGCCATCTCCAGGTCCACCTCCTGTCTTTTTGTCAGTGCCACCATCGCCAAACCATACATTATAGAAGGTCTTAGTATTGTCATGTAAACCTTCCCTTTCACTCTTGCTGCTATCCTTCTATCACAAAGCACCCCTCACACTCATCTTCACCCACTCCACCCTGCCTGAATTCTTCTCTCTTCTTCACTTTTCTTGTGCCCTGTCCATTACGTTGGATGGCTAACCTCAGTTATTTAAACTGTCAGTCAAATGGCAGTGTTTTGTGACTAGTGCGTCGATGTGGCGCCTGTGTGCTTGTCACCTCTTGCTTTCAGCCCCGCTGCTGGCTTGCACTACTGTTTACGGTAGTGTGAAAAAGAGAACCGATTGTATAGGTCTCTCTCTGCCAATACATAGCCTCTCCACAGCAAGTCCTATGCAGTGCCTCCAAGTTGGCGACAGACGGGAACTGGGTACCGTGAGGTCCCAGGCTAAATATGCAAGGGTGAGGGAGGAGGTTGGCCCCCTTAACGTGCGGCAAACATGACCACCTGGCAAGGGGATGCACCATGATGCCCATGAACCAACCTCCAAAATGGGAAACTCCAACGGGTGGATCAGGCGGAAAAGGAGTCAGCTCCCAACGACTGTGAAGGCGGATGAGACTATCCCAGTCTGGCCCACTGGTGGATCAGGCGGAAGAGGAGAACACAACTCCCAACGACTGTAAAATCAGAGGAGCTCAAGCAAAGGGCACGGGGTGCTCTTAGCCTTGGTTGGCAAATCCCCTACAAGAAGGAAAATTTGGATGAGAAAACCAATGCCGAAGACGGATGTACTGGGCCAGGGTGCACTAAAATGGCAGTATAATCCATTTCACTCCTATGGATGGATAATGTGGTTTCTTTGAATCGTTATGGTGCTCTGCCTGTGGGGTCCTACCAGGCTGGTGGAGTGCCGGGCCCTATGCCTTGAAGGGGCCCACCCTATGCGACTGGTGGTCACCGCATCCCGTCACGAGGAGCCAGGTTTCGGTGATGTCGGGTAAAGACTACTGGCCGAGAAAGCATAGCACCTTCTACAGAAGAATCTGTAAGGCCTCTCAATATCCTGCAGTGGAATGCAGAAGGCATCTACAACAAAAAACTACCCTTGGCTGAAAGACTCCATTCCAAAAATATAGATTTGGCTTGCATCCAAGAAGCACACCTAAAAACGAACCATAGATTTACTATCAGAGGATACCAAACATTTAGAAAAGACAGAGAAGAAAGGTTCAAAGGAGGTGTATTATTAATACTTGTTCGAAACAACATTCTGACAAGAGATATCCAAGTGGATACACATCAACAAGCTGAAATCCTTGGAGTCACTATTACATTTGACAAAATTGCTAATACTATCTTTAACCTGTATTGTCCACCAGACAAAGACCATTCCCTACAACTACTTGAAGTTCCCGTGGAAAACTACATTGTTGTTGATGACTTTAACGGTCACTCAACTTGTTGGGGTTATAGGGAAACAGACAAAAGATGAGATGAAGTGGAAGACTGGCAGATTGATCTTACTGAATGATCCGGAAGACCCACCTACTTTCTTCTCTCGTAGATGGATCTGTACCACTACCCCTGATTTAGCCTTTGCTACTGATGCCCTCTCTAAAAAAAACAACCAGAGAAGTATTAAACCAGCTGGGGGGCAGTGACCATAGGCCAATTAAATTATCATTCAATATGCAGTACAGACCTCAAAGTGAAAAAAAATTCCCAAGGTGGAACTACAAGATGGCTGATTGGAACACGTTCGCCAAACTGTCAGATGCCTATACCAAGAGAACAGAAACAACTGACCAGAGCACCAACAGAGCAACCTCAAGTTTCAACCAGGCCATCCTGAAAGCGGCTTCAGAAACTATCTCAAGGGGTGCGTGCAAGAACTACAGGCCATACTGGACAGAGAAACTGCAGGAACTCGAGAACCAAGTTAGCAAGACCAGGGAAGATGTTAAAACAAATCCAACTGTTGAGAAACAGAAGGGCTTACATCCAAGCTGCAAGCTCTAGCTGGAGAGAAAAGACAGAAGGGCTCAATCTGGACAAGGAAGGACATAAACTGTGGAAACTGACAAAGGCACTCAACAACAAAGCCTCAAAAGTATCCTCCATCATGATACAACAAGGCTCAGAGATGTTGACAGGAGGAAACGCAGCAAACTGTTTTGCAGATAGTTATGAGAAGGTCAGTAACATCACTGAACTGTTGGATAGAAAACATCAGGTTCATGACCTTGTCAGAGACCTCCCACGCCATGTATACAATGCCATCTACGCTGATGATCTGGTCTTCTGGTGCACAGAGGAACACCTGACAATTGCCAACTACAGACTGCAGATTGCACTGAATGATCTAAAGGACTGGACGGACCAGTGACTCATTAAAGTCAACCCCAGTAAAACCACTTATACCATTTTCAGTCTCTCTACCAAATGGCAAAAAACCACACTCAGGATGAATGAACAGACATTGCCAGCAGAGGACAACCCCACATACCTGGGGGTGACTTTCAACAAGAGGCTGACCTGGAGGCAGCAAATTGACAAGGTTGAAGCTAGAGCCAAGGTTTGTTTAACACTTATGAAAAAAATGGCTGGCACAACATGGGGTGCAGATGCCAAAATCCTCAAGAAAATGTATACCAGCAGAGTCAGACCAGTGCTGGAGTACAGTATGCCATCCTGGAGCACTGCTTCCAAGTCTAACTTTGATAAAGTTAGTAAGGTACAGAATCAAGCGTCCAGAGTCATTTCTGGAGCCATGAAAACGACACCAATAAAAGAACTGGAGATCATCACAGGGCTAGAATCTCTTGAGGACCGAAAAGGCACCAAGCTTCTTGTACAAGCCAAAAAGATCAAAAGACTCACAGGACACCCAATGAAGGAGAGAATGTCCAAAGGGGAAGCTTCATCCACCAATCAAGGATTCTTGAAAAAACACATCAAGAGCTTGTGGATCAAGACCCTATTATGATCCCTGGCGCACTTGAGAACCCTGCTTGGAGTGAAGTGATCTCACCGCAGATTCAGTGTAACATCCCCGGTGTTGGCAAAAAAAGACTCCCAGGGCAGTACTGAAAAGAAGTTTTACACCATGGAGCACATCCACAACAACTACCCTCAAGATAGCTGGACCCATGTGTATACGGATGGCTCCTCTGAACAGGCAGTCAAAAATGGCGGTGCTGGAATCTACACAAAGTACCCAGGAGTTAAAGAAGAAAGGATCTCCCTCGCTACTGGTTGTTACTCCACAAATTTCAAGGCAGAAGCAGTGGCCATTAAGACAGGTGCACTCCATGTTCAACACAGCCGAAACAGGTCTAACAACGTAGTTTTCTTGACAGATGCTCTATCTATCCTACAGAGCCTTCAGACTGGCAGGGACAAAGATTTGAATGACCTGAACTCTGCCCTTGTGTCCTTGAGCAGATTAGCCAGAGTCACAGTCCAGTGGATACCATCGCATTGCAAAGTAATTGGCAATGATATAGCAGACAGCCTAGCCAAGGAGGGATCATTAAAACAACAGGAAGACAGGTCTACAACTTTTAATGAAATAAGAACATTATAAAAGCCAGGCAGCACAATAAATGGATACAGGAACACCCTAAACACAAAGTGGATCCTTACTACCTGCTAACCAGATCTGAGCAGGTGATTTTATTCAGACTGCATACAGGCCACAACCGCATGAACCTATTCACAAAGCTCCGGTTCAGCCAATCAGACCTGTGCCCCTGTAAGACCAACAGCATGACAACACTACATTTGCTGCAGGAATGCCTCCTGTACAAGGACCTTAGACAACATTTTTGGCCAGAGGAG
>VUQH01042765.1:37262-48701 GCA_015106775.1 Etroplus canarensis | reverse complement strand
ATTATAAATTTAAAAAAAATAAGCAAAAAAAAAAAAAGAAAAAAAATAGAGGTTGACACCAACTGTAACATTATACAAAAAACAACAAATTACATGAAATCAGAGGAATGCAAAAAAACCTAATTCATTCCTGAAACATTAGTTATAATATTGCAAGATTTATACTTTTTATGTTGTTTTCATTAAAATCTTACATTTACCTTTTTATTTTCAAGTATCTGCCACATACTACTCATTGTTACAAGTCATTGGAATGTATCCAGAATGGGTGTTTCACATTCATAAACCTTTATGGTCCCTGTATCACCTGACGAACATGATGCTATGTATAAATAAAGAATAATGCAGATGGTAAAAATACCACACATACCACACAGCATACTGTATAGTATGAAATAACCAAATGACTGTGTAACATAGAAAAAGCTTCTTATTTAAAGATATGCCTGAAAGCTGATATGTGTGTATATTTGTGTTGTGACTCTCTCTCTCTCTCTCTCTCTCTCTCTCTCTCTATATATATATATATATATATATATATATATATATATATATATGTGGGAGGTCTCTTTGTCTTTCAAGCTCGGGTCCTCTACCAGAGGCCTGGGAGCTCCTTTAGCCAGCTTATCATCCCAGCAAGGTATCTAATGACTAGCAGGGCATAGGTGTTGATTGCTTGGATCTTCTGGGGATCATTTAGGATCAGGACTGTCCAGCCTTCAGTTAGCCATTCTGGGTGTCTCCCATCCATTAGCAGCTGATCTATTTGTGTTGCTAGGCGCTCATAGAGTGCAGTTGCTCATGGAGTGCAGTCAGCTTCTTTAGTCAGCGGATGTAGATCATGTCAGGACCTGGCGCTGTCCAGCACTTGATATTCGAAATTCTTTCTTGGATGTTTGCCACTGTGATGGTTACTGGAGCCTGCTCAGAGAGGTTGCTCTGGTCTACTCTCAGATCTACTAGTCGCTGAGCATTGCTGTTATGTGTTGCATCCTTCTCCCAAATGATCTTTCAGTATCACCTTGGTGGAGTTGTTCTCATTTTGCTCCCCTGCCACTGAGAGATGGTTGAGTGGAGAACATCTGGTTAATTCTCCTGGCTTCTGTTTCTCTGGTATACCTCTTCTTCTTCTTCGACTAGCCAATGCTATGAGTCTTTGCTTGGCAGTCTCTAAGGCCTCAGACAGCTTGCCTTTCTTTATCACACCTTTCTGTAGTTCTGATAGTTGGCTTACTTTCATCTGTGCTGCCTTGATCTTTGCCTCTAGTCTCTATTTTCATTTGGGGGGGGGGGAATTACTCCTTGAGGCTCCTCGTGTTTATCATGTAGCCAAGCATCTAAAGGATCACTGCTGCTATGGTGCAGATCAGCTGGTTGGTTTCAGTAATGGTCACAGTAGGGATTGTCCATAATGATACATGCATATCTTCTAGCAGACTTTCAGATAGTACTTCACATAGTATTGCTATGGAGGGTCTAGGTTTCCAGCTTGGCCATGATCTTCTCTTTCAGGTCAGCAGTTCGTGCGTTCAGCATGCAAGTTGTTCTTAGGGCTTAGTATCCAATCTCAGAGTGTGGGGATGATGAAATCTCCCCCCTGACCTGCCGTCCTGGCTCCCCCTTCCCATAGCATTTGTGTTGCACCTCGTCAGTCTTTATCTGTGAGAGCAGTTGATTCTTACAGATTTTGGAAGACTGAGTTACTTTTTTTTTTTTTTAATGTTAGCTTAGATGTTGTGTTTTGAAGAATCCATAGGTCTCACATCCTCTTCATGTAACCTCTTTTAGTAGGGTTACATGTATAATAGCATTCCAGCAGTTCCCTGTTCTCAGCTCTTGTCCACTTGTGCCTTGTCTTAATTCCAGTAGCCCACATTTCACCAGATTTTCCTGGTTTTTCAACAAGTGGTGCCACTTTCATATTTTCAGAATTCAAAACTTAGTCTTTAATTCCATTTTGTCTAGCAGAGTGAATCACATAAGATAAGCAATAACCCAATTTTTAAAGAAAATCTAGCAAAGCATATGTTACATGAGAAAACACCAACAACAAAAGAATTAACCAATTATTAAACAAGTTAAACCATCAAAAGTACTAAAAGCTATTTACCCCTTTTTCTGGCTTTTTACTTAAAAGATACTTAATCATGAAATCATGAAATCCACTCCACTCCTTTTACCCATCATTATTAACATGAAGTACCACAGTATTGTGGTACTTCATGTTCATGTATTGATGGGTAAACGTGGCTTGATTAGGTTGTATGTTCATCTTCAGGATAATCAGGTAACGTGGTATTGTGACATAAACTTTTTTTCTCTCACAATGTTATTAAAATACTGTACTTTGGTACAACACAGTTTTCAAATGCCATGACATTTGCCATATTGCTGTTAGTACTAATTAAATAGAAGATTCCTTGATTAAGGTAAAATAACTCAGTCAGCACTCTTGAACTTTCTTCTTAACAAAATAATATATTTTTCCTTTTTTATCATCTTCTTCTTCTTTTGGCTGCTTCCATTCGAGGTTGTGACACTGGATCATAAACTTAAATATTAAATTCTTTCTGTGATCACACTGTATAAATGCATTTATCTGATTCTATGTTTTTATCAAGAAAAACATACCTGCCCTGGTTTGGCATCTTCACATATAGAGGCTTCATATGGTGTGGCCAGTTCAGGAGGATTATCATTCACATCAAGAATCCGAATACTCACTGCTGATTGGGATGCCATTGTGTGGTTATCTACAAAAGAGTCACACAGAAAATATAGGAAAAATAATATAAGAAAATATAAATTAAGAGCTGTGTTAAGAGTTGTGGCAGATATGACAACGATAAATGATAGTCACAAAATAATAACTGTACAAAATTTCAGTGACTATAGTGTTTGAATCAGAATCAGAATATTTTATTAATGCCCAGGGGGGAAATTACTCAAAGTTTGGGCAAAGTAAATGTTAGACTGTGACATATAAAGCCAGTGCCTGGCAAGTGAAAAACAGATTCTTATGCTGGTTGGAATGTTTCTCAATTTACAGGCTGTCCACATTATAATCGTCTTATTTGCTGTTTTCATTAGGTGACAGAGATACAACACAATTTTATTTAAAACAGGAAACTTGTCTATGTAGGCTTCCTAATGACCGAGACTACACATATGTAATTAAAGCATAAAATTCAGGCTTGTGTATTATGCCAAAATGCTACTGAATATGCAACAGTGTGCAGTGCTCAGTGCACCCTTGTGGACATTGATAAAGGATTGCAGCTGCTGTTAAAATCCTGCTGATGTGCTGATTTTTCCATAAGAGACTAGCATAAATAAGGTCTAGGAATCCTTAGACAAATCTCTTAATGTCTTTCTTGTTTGCCTCTAGCAGAAAAGACAAATAATAATTTCCCATTAGGAAGGAGGAAGTACTTTTGTGGCTAAGTGCAAAGGGTTTTTTGGCTTCTTAAATTGCACCCATTCCATGAAAAATACTTTGTCACCAGTGAGTGACATAAAAATGGTAACAATGATTAGATTTTTGTCTCTAGATCCTCACTATCTGATAATGACAGCATGGCATATTGCTACTCAATATTCTGAGTGCAAGAGGCACATTTCAAATGACAAATAAATGTTTGTGATGAAATTGCAAATTTGTACTGTAATATTAATTTTTATGCTATTTTCAACTAAACACATCAGGAAATATAACACCGCAATGCACTCTCTAGATATTTTCTTAATGGGCAAAAAAACAAATGTGGGAGTGGAAAAGATTATATAATTAGTACAATCAAAACCTACTTCAAATTAGCTTGACTTCTCCTTGGATCTTAATTCCCATTCTTAATCATACGAAAATGTCTGGTGGAGTTTCCATTTTCCTCATAAAACACTATATGCAGTAAAGAAGGGAGCCTCAGGCCCCTAGTGCATAAATGTGTGTATGTGAAAGTTCGAGTTAGACAGGAAAATATATATAGAGAAAGAGTGAGAGAGAAAGAGAGAGAGAGTCTAATGAGTGCACTGGGTGCTCTAAGTGTTAGTCTGGATATCCTAGGTTAATTACAGTTGATGAATAAATCAGTATACACAGCTGTCACCACCCAGTTTATGCATTTGAGTGGCACCCTACAGAAACTGTAACTACATGCAGCTACTGACAATTATCCAGTAGTGGAATATACACATAAATCCCTGCAGTTCAAAGTGTTCCACTGAATGAATTTAAATTGTTGTAATTATGCAAATCCAGCAAATAGTTGAGTACAATAAAGTAAACTCACTATAATGAGTACCTAGTAATTACTGATATGCTGGTATAGTATGTTAAAAAAAAATGAAATAAAGTAAAATAAATTAACTCTGTCAAGTAATACAGGTTAGTGATTGCTGTAACTGAATTGTTTATTAGTTGTTCTAAACAACTGTTGCTGTCAACATCTACTTCAAGTGTTTTTTTATTTTGTTTTTTGTTTTTTGTTTGTTTGTTTTTTTAACTTTTGCAAATCTTGCAAATGGATTGGCATGAAAAGTGCTGAGACTTGGCTTGATTTTGAAGTGATTAACTTTTGGAGTCGATCTGGGTCCAGATCTGGTGAGACAGGGCTATTCAGCATGGTGGAGTTATGCTGTCTTTTACTGCTCTTGTTAGAATATGGTTTCAAGCGAAGACATTCATTCCTCAACATTGTTTGGGAATGTGTTTCACTAAAATTAAAAATCTCCAACCACTCTGTGGTAATGGGTTACCCCAACACAACTTTATACTTGTTTTTTTTTTTTTTTCTGGCTCCAGCATCTTGTCCTAAGATGATTTTAAAGGATGAACTGACAATATCAGGTATTACAATGGTAAACCATGGGTAAACTTAGAGGCACTATGCTTTTTACTCACTGTACTGTATGGCTATGAGCAGACACATGATGAAATTTCCAGATTTCACATACAGAATAGATAAGCCACACTTCAAGTACAAGAAAAAGACTAGCCAGATTTACTAGTGACAGCAAACCAAACTAATGGTCAACAGACTATAGCAGAGAAATTCTCATGCTCTCTTCCTCTATCTCACCATACAGTTCTGTCTAAGAGTTGCACAGCAGCTAATGAGAATGCTGGTCTCAACTAATAGCATAATCCTCACATCAATGCTGGGTTTTAATTGACTGCTTTTTTGCCAGAGCAGCAAGAGCATAAATGCAAAGAGATCCCCACCAGTCCTAGATATCTCTTTTTCCTCTTCTAATTTCGTCTTCACATTATGCTGTTGTCCCTGCTGTGCCAGAATGAAAACTAGCAATCATCAGATGTTACACATTTTACATTTCAATTCCCAGAATTGAAAACAGATGAAATAATGCGAGAAAGCCCCACCCCTACCCACCACAAACTATCTTCATGTGGAGAAAAAAAAACTTATTCAATGAGACAGGTTCATTCATGTGGACCAAGTGGTGCTGTTCTAAATCTGTCTTCAGCTAGTGAAGAAGAATAAAAAGGATTTCAACAGATTATTGGTATGCTCTGCATCTGTGCTGCTCATACCAGCTGTCGAGAATCTTACAGAAAGACTGTCTCTCAAACACTGAATTATACTGACATAACTTCAGGGAAGACAGATACAGTATGTGAGTGTGTGCTTGTATCCTCATACATGTGTCTGGCTGCGTGTGTAGGTGTGTGTCAGGATTGTTATAATGCTTGTGACCAAATGGTTTATCTTCTTTGCTTGAGGAGACAGTTTGGTATAAAATGTCAGTTTTGTCAGGAAGGATAAATAGGGATACAAATGCACTGAACAGTCTATGCTGAGCCGGCAACCTGTCCATACAGGCATAAAGACTGAGAAGTGTTACAGTATTAAAGATTTTGTTCTTTAGTTGCAGCCACTATATGGACAAAAGTATTGGGCCACCTACACATAATACCTACCACAGCTTTTATGACACCCCATTGTAAATCCATAGGTATTAATATGGAGACCAAAATGTCTTGGTAAAACAAAGCATTAATATTTCCCTTTACTGGAACCAGGGGCACATGCCAACCTTAAAAATAGAACCCCATAGCATTATTTCTCATCCATCAAATTTTAAAGCTGATACAGTGCAGTCAGGCAGGTAGTATTCTCCTGGCATTTACCAAACCTAGACTCCATCAGACATCCAGACAGTGAATTGTGATTCAGCACTCCGCAGAACACATTTTTGCTGCTCCAGAGTTCGGTGGCAATGTGCTTTACACCGCTCCATCCATTGCTTGGCATTGTGCTTGGTGATGTAAGGCTTGAATGTAACTGCTTGGCCATGGAAACCTTGGCCATAAAGCTCCTGGTGCATAGTTTTTGTAATGATGTTAATGTGAACTTAAAATGTTTTGTAAAAATCATTAAATTTAATGGTAAATGCATTTCAGTTCTTAAGATTTGAATGCCGATTTATATGCTTCTCCATTACTGTCCTGAAGCAAATGAGGAGAAAAAAAAAATCCCAAATATAATGAGAGTTGCTCATTTTCATTACAATATCCAGCCAACAAGTAAGTAAAATCACTTTTTTACGGCAATATCAAGGTTGAAAATAGTTTGAAAACTGGGTACACACATTTGATACCCAGAGATTCAAGACAGTATGCTAAATTTATATTTTTAGGTTTTTCCATGGACCCATGCCAGCTGTTTTTTTACTAATTGCCATGAAAGGGAAAAAAAGAAAAAAAAATCTCCTAGGATAACCTTAATGCCAACAACACCCCACCACTCAAACAGCACTTAAGCTGTCCTTCTGAACACCAACTAAGAGGGCAGCATTTTCAGTTGTACCCAGCTTAATGCAACACACACACAAACACACACACAAGAATTTGCTTATTCATGAATATTTACCTGTCTTGTTAAAATTCATATTCCTTATGAAATTTTCTTTCACTATAATATGTATTGGAACTTGTTGCCAATGCTGGAAGTTTAGAGTCATCGTAATCCTAAAACAAGGTGTGAATATGTTACATAGCCAGTTGACAATCCTTTTGTGCTTACCTCTTTATATTCAGCTTATTTTCAGAATTTTTTTAAACTTTGACTGAAAAGTGATACAGATCTCTCTTCACCATGTTCCAACAAACGTGTGATTCATTTGGATTTGCAGAGAATAATGTTCTAACACCATAAAAAAAATCAAACAGTGGGTACTCTGTTTGCCAGACAGCAAGTGAGAAAAGTTATGCTGTAAAAAATGTTTCTTCCCTGCAACAGTGCAAGAGATAAAGACTTTCAGTTACTTCACTATCTTTTTGCCCTCAGGGTGATGTTCTTTTTTCCCACCTACCTGTCTGGGTAAAAAAGCAGTTTTGCAAGGTGATATCATACTTGCTATCTGTTCTCGAAAATTATATGTCACTCTAACTTAAACTGATACATTTCTGTGGAGAAGACTGTCAGGAAGTACGAGTACTGTGGCTAGTGACAGTGCATTAAATGCTCCTCCTGTACTCAGGAGGTTCCATGTTCTCTGGAGGGAAGAGACGTACTGTATAGATGAGAGGCTGTGTCTTTTTCACACTGACAGTGCCTGCAGGCGATAGTACACCTTTTAATTAGGTGATTTTGAAGACATACTGTGTGCATGTTTGTATTTGAAACTAAAACATTTTAACTTAGTCACATATGGAATAATTGCAGTTTTGCAGCAGGGGTTAATCCTAGGGCACTGACATGTAGCCCTCTCAAGAAGTCTTTGTCACTTGTCTAATACTGATATATGGGTAATACAACAGTTCAAAGGTCAGTAATGAAGTGGGATAATTAAGGGTTGTGCCACAAAAAATCCAGTTTTAATAATGCCCTCAGACAATTTGACCTTGTGGCTGTCTGGCTTTAACGAGCAAAAGGGCCTAAAAAAAAACATTGTGGAGAAAATAAAGTCCCTTCTTAAAATACTCTAGCTTCTTGCTTCACAAGTATACACCTCTCACCCCCACTCTGTTTCCATCTCTCTTGTGGCCTTTTTCATTCTCTCTCTACTTATTCTTTCTCTTTCTGTCTGCTCTCTCTACATCTGCAGCTCTCACGACTCCATGAGCTAACAGGCGATAAAGAAACATTGTGGACGGGAATTTTGATAGCATTGACCACTGACTCTGTCTGTGTGGATGTTTCCATGGATGGCATAGCGAGAGGCTTTATCTTTCAAGTGCAGGCATGTGTTTGTGTCTGATATTGAAAGGTGTACTGTTGCTTTAAATGTTCAATTAACATTAAAACCTGTTTATGAGATAATGCCAAGCACAAAGAGGCAGAGCACAAAAGGCTCCAAATTGCTCTGGGAAGACTCAGAAAGTCTAATTTTGTCTTAATGTTTGTGTTGGATGAAACTGCTTACTATTCAGTTTAGGCAGTATTGATTATTGAAATAATCACAGTCTAGGGAAATAAGACTGAGGAACAAATATGAAGACATTTTAAAATCAGCTTTGTTTATGGCACTGTTTTCTTCCACTTCTGTGTGCTGCGGTGGATACCAGTTAGATGCAAAATTCAATCTCCTCTGCTTTTACTGCAATCCCAAAATCACTTCATCTGTAAAAGATTGAAAAAGCGAAGAACACCAGGCCTCCTCCTTTCTCAAGTTTGTTCTTAATAGTACAGTAATAACTTCCCAGCTTCCTCAAGTTATTACATTCTTCATTTTCTTTGCTGTGACAAAAGGACCCAATGAGATGAAAAAAAATATAAGCTCTTCATTCATTTTTCAGCAATGTGTTCATTAGGTCATTGACAAGGAAGAACATGATGACTATATTTTCTTGCTGGTACAAGCAAGAAAACAGTGCATGGGTTTCCTTGAACTGTGATCCTGGTCAAAATATGTTAAAGATATGATCTGTGATTGTGTTCAAATATGCAAAGAAAGTGTGTGTCAAAATGAGCACCCTGAAAAAAAATCGATAAGAAAATAACACACCCAGAGTGAAAGTCTTCACAATTTGTGAGACCTATCACAATTTGTAAAAGACTCAAGAATAAATATAATCTTTAAAAATAATGTTCTGCTTATTTATTATTATTTGTTAGCCTTGCATTAAACAGGCAACATGTTATTATAATAACCTTCAAAACACATAAAAGCTCATCACTCCATGTGTTAAACAAGTAGCAATGCTTGTAGTAGTATGTAAAACTACACTATATGTCATACAAATTCTGTTGCCATTAACATACACAATATGGCACATGATATGGATTTTTTAGCACCTAATTTATATGGAAAAAAAGCACAGGAACACACCACTTACCCATTGAATTCAGGTGTTAAATTCAGTTCCTTTGCCACTGGTGTATAAAATTGAGTACATAGCCATGCAAACCACCTTTACAAACATTTGTGAGAAAATGGATCATTCTAAAGACCTTCCTGAATTTGAGTGTGGTACTCTAATTGCATGGTACCATTGCAACAAGCCAGTTTGTGAAATTTCTTCCAGCCTTGATATTCCACAATCAACTGTAAGTGGTATTATTGCAAAGTGGAAGCATTTACTATAGGAACCACAGAAACTCAGCCATGAAGTGCAGCCCACGTAACAGAGTAGCATCTTTGAGACCTGAGGTGCATATTGTGTAAAAGTTGACAGGGTCTGTTGACTTAATAATTGAAGAGTTCCAAACCTCCTCTGGCATCAAAATCAGCACAAAAACTGTGTGCCAGGAGCTTCACCGCATGGGTTGAATTGTTGGATGGAGTGGTGTAAAACATGACACCACTGTACTCTGTAGCAGTGGAAATGTGTTCTGTGGAGTGCTGAGTTACACTTCTGTATCTGGTAGGCAGGGTTGTTTTTTGGGGTAGGCCTGGGACCCTTAGTTCCAGTGAAGGAAAATCTTATTTCTACACTTGGCTGGCCCACACAGAACCCAAATCTCAACCCTATCAAACACCTGTAGTATAAACTAGGAAGGCAGCAGTGAGACACAGCTTCTTGTCCAACACCCTTGTCTGACCTCAAATGCTTTTATGGAAGACAGTCCAAAGTCTTGTAGAAAGCCTTCCTAGAGGAGAAGCTAATATAGTTGTGTGTGTGTGCTCTTTTACTTTTATGTTTTGTACTCTATTCATATAGGTGTTAACAAAAGAATCTTATGTCCATCTGAGTGTTGTCTTACCATTTTTCCCCTATTTTTTCACACTCTGCAGCTAAAAATGTGCTAAAAGCTTTGGTAAATAATGATCATAGTAGTTTGTGGTTGTCTGTTACCTGTCATAACCACTGCTGGAAGTCAGTAAATGCTGGACAGCCAATTTAACTTGTACAGTTTCCATCACTGGCAGGTACTGAGTGTAAACAAAACTAGCCAATCATTTCGCTTTCTTGTTTTAGAAGTTAGGCTCAACCTCATGCAGTCTTGCATTTTCCTTTCATTTGAGTTGAAATGTCAGGGACATGACACAAATCTTTGAGCAATCCAGTTTGTGGAGATTACTATTATCTTTTGGTTATTCTTTTGTAATGTGTTTCAATTTTTAAATAATTATGTCTTTTGACTATTTATTCATTTTGATTTTAAATTTTTTATAAATCTTCATTTCTTCAAGTATTTGTTTTCACATGGTAAGATCCCTAAGTCAAAACAAACCATTAAAACAACTAAGTTTGATGCAGAATGCAACAGGGGAGATAATTATACATACCTCATTAGTTGACATGAAATTTACTGAATTTTTTAGTATTTTTTAGGAACTGTCAGAACAACTGGAAAATTAAAACAGTCACCTTATAAATAATATTAAGATGTACAATCCTATCAGTGATGACCTCAGTTTGAAATAGCAAGTAATGTACCTGCTTCTACAGCCTTCACAGTGATATTGTGCCAGCCTGCAGTCTCTCTGTCCAAAATTTTTCCCAGTGTGATTGCACCTGAGTCAGGATCAATATGAAAGATCATCTCCTGGTCTGTGGTCCGATCAATGGAGAACCTGTAACAACAAACAATATAATTAGGATGTAGCTGTTGAGAGGAAATAAGGAAAGAGTAGCTATGATGAAAGAAAAAAAACACATGTTTTTATGCACAAGTAATATATTTATGTATTATGCAACTTAATTATGTTGTGTCCATATATGGAAAAGAAATTGGAAAGCTAACCTATGGCAACACTGAGTGGTTATACAAGAGAGAAGAAACCTTTTTCAAGCACTTACAGGAGACTTTGACCCTAATAGAGGTATGTCCCTTTACTATATTTAAGTAGTGAATCGTTCTTTTCCTATTTGGGAAAAAAAAAAAAAAAAGAAAAAAAACAAAATTTTCACTGTGCACTCCAGAAAAATCACAAATTCATCTTTCCTTCTTTGGGGTACAAGGTGCTTTCAAAACACTAATGAATCAGCAAAAATTTGCTGAAAGGTTTTTTTATTCCAAGTTCTTCTCCCCC
>VUQH01042765.1:8744-33151 GCA_015106775.1 Etroplus canarensis | reverse complement strand
TATGTTAAAAAAAAAAAAAAATATTTTTTATTTTAAAAAAAAAATATATATATATATATATATATATATATATATATAAAGATAGATAGATAGATATATAGATAGATAGATAGATAGATAGATAGATAGATAGATAGATAGATAGATAGATAGATAGATAGATAGATAGTTTGCTTCAGCCTCCCCTACAATATATACTATTACTGTTTTTTATCACGATAAGAGTATAGCACTATGTTTAGTTTCCTTACATACCTAACAGGTTTATTCTTCACATCTGGATCTCTTGCCGTAACGATGCCAACTAGGGCCCCTACTTTGGCATCCTCCTGGACTTCCATAATAGTGCCATCAGCTGGTTGAAAGATGGGTGGCTCATCTATGTCTGACACGCTCACACGGACAATGGTCTGGTCACGGAAAGAGCCCAGGTCTACGAAGCGAGGATCGACATGCTTATTAACTGCCTCCACAACAACATTGTGTGTCCGCTTGTTCTCAAAGTCCAGTGGCTGAAAGACAAACACAGAAACTTAAAAATTAATAATTTACCCCATGGCAAAAAGAAAGATTATATAATTACAGTATTTGTGCAGACAATTGTGATACATAGTAGACTGAGAGCCATTGAGTAGCCTATGATTAATTGGTTTGGTTGCACTGGTATATAAGCATCATCTCTGGCAGCTAGAATAAGTAACGCTGCCATATTGTAAAGATTCCAGTAAATCAAAAAATTGTTGTTGGGTGAATGTCAACATGGTGATTTTTCCTTCATGCACAAATTAAAACAACAATACTTCACTTATGAGAAACACTTCTGGTATCTCTCTGTTTCAAAGAAAAAATTATTCTGCCAGTTAACTGTTTTTCTTTTGGTCACAAGGTTTAGGGGTTACAGCTTGAAAAGGTTCATCATCTGAATAAACAGAAAGCAGTTAAAAACCTTTGGTCAAGCAGTGCTCAATAATCATCAAGGATCGATCATCTCTCTGTCTCTTAAGATAAAAACCTTAATAAAAAATGGAATCTGGGGTTTTCTAAAGTAAAATGTGTTAAATTTGCCTGGTAAAAGTTCAATACAGGATTCAAGAAATCACTAACAGAACTTATTTAACGCTACCTTCTTGATGGAGACAACAGCTTCCTGTGTCTCTACATCTGTACTGACTTTGAAGAGCTCCCCTCCCTCTTTGATCAGATAGCTCATGTCTGTGTTCTCTCCCATGTCTGCATCTGTGGCAATGACTCGTCCAACTGGTGTCCCAACAGTAGCCCCCTCTGACACGGAAAACTGGTACATTTCTGGTAAATGAAATTGATGGTCAAAGTTGGAAAATATATTGACAGTTTAACAAAGGTGCAGATTGTCGTATGAAACAACAGAAAAGAAAGATGAGAGCAAAAAATAAAACACAGAAGAGAAAAACACCAGTGGAGGAAGGATGGGGAAAGATAGGTACACAGCCACAGATAGGAAAGGATCAAGGAAAGAGAGGATAATGGTTAAAGAGATGGATAGAGAGCAGGTACAGGAAAGTGGGAAGAGGAAATGAGTGAGTTAGCAAAGAAAAAAAGTATTTTATAATAGAAAGACAAATGAGGGGTGGGATTATAAAGAAAGGATTGCAAAAGGCAGACTTCATGCAGTTATTAGTACACAATTATACAAAATAATCAATAAAATAATTATAATAACTGTTTCTGTAACGGAATACATAGCACTATATTAATAGTTGCTGCTAGCCCTACAGCAGAATTCAGACTGGTTTTATATTATGCCATTTGACCAATTTTATATTATAAATTTATAAATAAATTATATAGAAATTATAAATTTTGACCATTTAAAGAATGACAATAGGAATAACTTGTTGCTATATGACATATACTGTCAACCATACCTCTAAAGAACAGATCAAAATGAATAAAATTTACAAGAGATTACATAAAAATATTAAAAACAAATTAAATTTAACTTGTTCTCCAAAATGAAATGTGAAATATAAAAAAAACCCTTACATACATCATATCTCTTTTGCATATTGTTTATAAAATTGTATTCTAAATATTCTGTATTCACTAAGCTATACAGTGGAGGAACTTTAATCTGGCAGTATTTATCCCTGTGACTGTGTAAATATGATTTTCTGAGATGAGAAAGGGATTTATATAGAAATAAGAAAAGGTGCGTGGAGACGTATCAAAAACAATCGACCAGACTGTCAAATGTTGTACATGTAGCTTTAATAAAAGTAATACTGTTATGGGTTACAGTATCAGTTTAACTCCAAACAAGTAGGAAGAATAAAAAAGGAAAAGAAGAAGAAGACAAGAAGGGAGTGTACTACTGCATTTACCCATGTAACCCTATTTCAGTATTTAGAAACATGTCACAAAAAATATTCTAAAAAGGCTCAAAAATGGGTACTGAAAATATACATGTATTTGTTTAAATAATTAAAAAGCCAATATGCACAGTGTCAGTAGACTAGTGTTCAAAAGAATAAAGTTGATTTTTGTGTTTTTATCCAGAATAAATCTTGTATTTTAAATCTGTTGAGCACTTAAAATTGAAGCCATTTAGCCCCAAAAAAGCTCATTGCCTTATATCCATAGCATTACCATATACTACCTATGGAATTTTTGAGCCTTGCTTAAAGAATGACCAGATATATGGTGGAATGCAGATCATTCATGCTACTTGATATTGGTATCAGCAGCTTGCAAGCATAGATAGATATATCAGATATAATAGATATATTGTCTTATGTATAGTGTAATCTTTCAATTTCTTCATCCCTTCCAAAGAATTTTCCTTTTTCCTTACGCACTGTCAGTCATTAGCTTCTCTCTTACTCTGTGTCTTGCCTTCTTTCTTTTTCTTTTTGTCAAAAGTAAGAGAATGCATACTCACTCTGTGGAAAGCGAGGTGGGTTGTCATTAACGTCTGTGATCACTATGGTCACCGTGGTGGAGCCAGAGAGACCACCCATTTGTCCTGCCATGTCTGTTGCCTTGACGACCAACTCATAACGATCCTGTGTCTCACGGTCCAAATCTGCCACTGCTGTCATGATGATTCCTAATGATTGAGGGATGAGAGTGAGTTTAAAAGAGAGAGGCAGACAGAGGAAGAGCAGTTAGTAAGTGAGGCCACTGGAAAGGTTACATTAGTGGTTCGCACTTGTGCATTAACCAACTGTATTTCCTCTTACAGTTTCAAGATCAACTTCTGTTAAGCACAGCATTATGGAGGCACAAGTGCAGCGCATTCCATTTCTCCTCCATGAGCAGGCTAGATGGGAGGGATCATGTTATATTGGCGACTCTTCACATACACCATTTTATGGTTTAGCTGTATTAAAATGAATAATATATAGAGGCAGAATGAAGACATGACACATCCTCTCTGAACAGCATTGCAGCTACAACTGGGGCGTATGCCTGCATTCATGTATGAAATTTCGATATCCAAAAAGCTGGACAGGGACATAGGAAAAGTGTTATAATGTGAACAGAAGGGGATGAAGCACAGGGAAAAAAAAAGGAAAAATGTAATAGTTACAGTTATTTGGGAAAGCATCGTTTATAACTGTGGGACTGTTTATTTAAAAATTAGCCAATGACTGACTTAAGCCATTGTATTCTTCCATAGCTGTGTTTAATACTTTATAGAAGTATTACATAAGGTAAGCGTGCAATTTTCCCCTTACAATTGATGATCATCTGAACCACAAAGAACTGATAAACTATTTTGGTCAACATGACAATCAAGGCTAATCAGTGCTCAATAAATTCTTATTATTTGACAAGAATGATCAATTATGTTCTCTACTGTGTAGAGAAAGTGTTAAGTTTACATGATATTTATATTATTTGTTTGCTCACAAATTTATCTCCCACAAAACAACACAGGGTCCTTATTGATTTAAAAGAGGTATTCTCCTTGTTGGCCCAGCATTAGCCATATCAGTAGCTTTCTGCTTTATTCTGCAGCGGTAATATAATTCCACTTTACCCCTTGGGATTTTCCACATCAGAATCTATTGATGTATTTCTCAGTCTTGGTGTGCTGTCTCACTCCCAAAGGTTTACATTGTGTTGGGTATACAATTCACAGATTCCAGTCACATTTAGCCCTGGGCCCTGTTCTATGAGTAACCAAAATACAGTACATACAAAGATGGAGTTAAGGCAGGAGACAGATGACATGCTCCTCTTTTATCCCGTCAAAGCCAGAGGGGATGCATCTAAATTAGGGCTGTCAAGAGTAAAGCCCCAATCTCTAACAAGTACACAGCGCCACTGCTCTAATGTCATGATATAGAAACTATATGTAAATAAATCTACATGGTTAACTCTATGCACTCCATATTCCAAAGCATACCACAATGGCTTGAGATTAAACATTTTGATGGGGTGACTAGGACTATGTGTACCAACTGTGAAATAGAGCTTTAGTGATTCATTGCACTAATATAGGAATTTTTTGTTTTTTTGTTTTTTGACACATGATTTATTTTTCTATTTTAATAATGTAAAGCAAAGCAATCCAATCATGGTCTGTATTTCTTAAAAATCAGCTGTTCCACCGTTTGGACCTCTATAATATTATAAAAATCTAAAATAAAATTTTAAAAAGTAGACAAATGAGATCTCAGCTTGCCTTTTTATACCTGCCACCTCTTCATTTCTTCTGCTGGTGTGTGCCAAAAAACCGATAATCCATACATACTGCTGCATTCTCACTCTTTATCAGAGGTGTCATTGCACTCTGACATTGCAGTCAACAAAACTACAGCTGTGGTATGGACAAAACCATAAATACATATTCCCTTTATTTAGATTTTTGACAGTTACATTCATAGACAACACCTAGTGGTTTTTTTTTTGTTTTTTTTTAAATATTTCCTTCTTCTTTTTGAGCCTTAAAAATATAGAAGGTTCTTTTTTTGCTGGTGTTTTACCACAGGCCAAAAACTTGGTCATCAACATGGAACAATGTGAAGCTGCTGCAGCCACAGATTTTAAGAAATACACAGCAGATTATAAATGTATATTGTCAAGTTTTGAGGCGGTTGCTTAGATATGAAAACACACATATGAGCTTGACAAACATCTAGAAGCCCAAAGACAGATTCACCAGCACCCTATACCACTGCCCCGCTGCATATTGTGTTTCATAGACAGTTATTAATGATATGTAGTTTATGTGTAAGTAAGTAATATATTGTTCTTTTTCAGCTGTGTTATCAATTAGATATTATAAAATCTTTAATTATTTAATAATTTTCATAAATCATTGAGGTTATATTTACACGCTGTACTTCTGGATGAAAGATACAGCTGGAAGTTTACTGAATGATCATATTTCTAAAATCCAAGGATTTAATAATTGATTTTATAATCATATCATGATCCACTACTTGTAATGGGGAAAGAAATATTTTTCAGTCCTCCTACAGGGAATCTTAATATTGCAATAGTGAGAGAAAATCAAAAAAAGCAGTGACTTGCTATTGAGTTTGTTCTTATGCTGAGTGAGAGTGATATTAATGAGGCAGATTTCACAGCTGTTTTGTCTCCCCTATATTTTGACCTTCTTGACTCACACCTATTAGGCTGGACTGTCTGCCTACAAGATAAAAAGAGAGGGTGGGTAGAATTGGGGTCGTGAAGTAGAAGCTGGAATGAACCATCCAGTCTCCTGGCTAGTCCCACCAAGGCATAGCCATTTATCATCCAGGTGCCCAGGCTGACCAAATTGGAGCCCAAAAAAGGAATCATTAAAACCTTAGTGCTTTTCCCTGGAGGGGATATTCCCCCAAGAGGCTTTTCCCTACACTCCTGAAAGACTTTGGCTCAGGCCATATTGTTCCTATGTGCTCTACACCAGCAGGGAAACAGTGATTTCCATTGTTAAATCTAAATCCAGTGGAAATATGCTTTGATTATTATATAGATACATTTTTGCTTCACAGTCTTTGAATTACTGCAGTGACAACAACAATAAAAAAAATATTTAAATAAATAATTGGATCTTATTTGCTTAGCAGATATTCATTAACAGAGTCTGACAATCAAGAAAATAAGAGATAGCAAAATAACTAAAACAGGAAAGTAAATACATCATATACAGTTAATGTAGGTAAATATATAATTCACGCTATTTATGAAATGTTTATGTTGAGCATTTTATATTTATTAAACAAAATAATTACTTCAAAGATGAGGGGCTTAAGGTCACTATAAATTGTGTTGCATCAAGCAATCTCTGCCAAGCAGGAATGCTTTTTAAATTTTTTTGACAAAATGATTTTATGTTTTATCCACTGATCTTGATCAATCTAGAAATTGTAGTATCTGAACTTCAGATTTCCTAAGGTAGTGATAAAAAGAAATGAAGACAGAAAAAAATGGGGGTGGGTGAAGATTCAGGAAATGATGCATGTGTGTTCTTACCTGTGTGTTTATCGACAGTGAAAAACTTTTCCCCATCCAGTACACTATACACCACTCTAGCACTACTGCCATATGTTGGATCGTCAGCATCTGATGCAGTAACCTTCATGACAGACGTTCCTTTTGAAAAGAAACAACATAATGTCAAACAAGAGAAAATAAACTTTTGAGCCCAGAGGCCACTTCAGTTACTTTAGACAACTACTGGAATCTCAGAATGCAAATATGAATCTGACTCAAGGATTGTTTCTCTTTATTATTGTGTGTGTGTGTGTGTGTGTGTGTGTGTGTGTGTGTGTGTGTGTGTGTGTTTGAAACTATTGCTGAAAAATGAACATGCAGAAAGAGTAATTAATATAAGGAGTGTAGCACTTGTTATGAATTTGGCAGCTATGAGGAAAAAGGAATGGAGAAAATGTATCTACATTACAAATTTACAAATCTCAGGATTGAAAGACTGGCAGACAAGGCTATCGGGTATGCTATGCCCTCACAGCACAACAACAAACAACAACACAAAGTCATACTGTAAGTAACACACAAATCATATAATACATACAAATGTAAAAGAGGCACAATGAGATTTATGAGAGTTATCTCAATATTCATATAATTACCTTTATATTCAACAGTACCAAAAACGTACCAAAAACACACACACACACACACACTCACCGAAATTAGACACAATACTTTAAGCAAGCTTTGTATATGTGTGTCTTTGGGTGATTTTTGACTGATGTTCTCCCTGAGAGAGTCTACTGGCTAACTCCTCTGAGAACTACCCATCTTCAGGGGCTTTTTTGGATTCCATTTGAACCACCAATAGAAACACTAATGTGACACAATAGTGAGCTGGAGGTTGGCACAGTAAGAACTAAATGTGCAAACACAACATGGAGGGCGCTATCATTGGAACTGCTTAATATGTGTCATGATGGCACTGGAGCTGGAAGGCAAGGTTTCTGCCAGAAAAGTCATTAGGCTGTGACCAGCCCATGGGAGGAGGAGGTGGCTGCAATTCAATGTATAATGCCAGCCACGTGCTTTAATAATATTACACTATGTGTGGCACAGATAGAGTAGCAGAGCAGTTCCATTGAGGCACACACAGCCCACAGTACCTGGTCTTTTACGTTCTTGTAATCCTGTTTCAGCTTCTTCATTTTCTCCCTACATAGCTTTTTTCTACGTGGTTGCCTTAGGTAACAAGTTGAGAGGAAATGGAGGCAAAAATTCCACTTTGATGAGTCAACATTGCGTTTTATTTCCTCCATCTCATATCAACTTAATAAAGCCTGAACTTCCGTTTCAGTCAGTTTCTCCATATTTTCTTCCATTTTTAGTTACTATTTAAATATTATCTTGAACCTGTGAGTATTTCTTAAAACCTGGGGTATCCTATCCTATTCAGTCTTTTCAGTAGTTTTGAATATCGTTGGAGTAGGGGTTAGTTAGGCACACAGTTAAGGTCATGAGCTAGGCAATTCATCAGTGATGGGGAATTAAAAGTTGTGTGTGTGTGTGTGTGTGTGTGTGTGTGAGTACCTGTGAATATCTGTGTCTGTGTTACATGTCTGTCATTATTTTTGGGAGAAGAGAGTTAATGCATTCAGATACCACAGCACCCAGAAGTTGTTTCACCTTTATGCCTATAATTTTCCAAACAAATTCCAAACAAACTTTCAAATTATCTCTTCACCAACACCAAGACTCAAAGTTGTTTTCCCTCTTATTGGTACAGAATTTGAGCAGGCAGATGAAAGGAAACATGAAGTCGTAGAGTCAACATTATATCTTCAAAGGCTGCTAGATGCTAAAGTAATCTACAACAAATAATTACATGTGATTACTAGGCACTTAGACAGAGAATACAGAGAATAAAGTCATTTCCACATGAAATGTTAAATTTGGGATTTGTGTAGCAACAGTCATTATTTTCCACTCAGTGCAGTATATTTGTCAGCAGCGTTCATAAACAAGCCTCTGGCAGCAAACACACAAGCGCATCTCTCCATTTAGTCACACATTTTCGTTAAAACTCAGCCTAAAGCCTATACAACTTTAAGGTTTCTAATCTTTGGGTTAGGAAACAGCTGCATACTTATCTCATGTGAGTACATTTTTTTTCTCATCCTATAAATATATTCACTTGTAAAAAAAGAAAGATAAAAAGAGATGTTCCAAGGCACCACAGGTCCTCAAGGACAAGGAGTCAGTCTTTGTCTCATCCTTCTGGAGAATGCTATGGGTAATTACTGACAGCTGGTGTTGTCCACTAAAGGTCACCAGTGTAGCCTTTCTTGGAGCCCTGTCATGCTACTGTCCAGCTACATAATGACCGTATGCTAATGATGCTAATGAGCGGGAAGTGTCAGAGCACTGTTTGTTTCCTGTCATCCAATGGAACTCCTAAGGGGAGAAGCAGGGGGGAGAGGCCAGATTACCATTAAAGCCACCCAGCCATTAAATCCGATGGCTCAGATCACTATTCTATCACTGTCACCTATAGGAGTCCTGCCAGCCTGCGTGCTAGAATACAGCTACCCACATGAGGCATCACGCTACCTGGTCTGTAATACTAGTGAAACAAATGCTATTTTGTAGCTATTCTGAAATATGTTAAAGAACAACTGGTGCAAAACAGGGAATGAACAAGGACAGAATCATGAATTCTGGGACTGTCAACAACCTTGTGGGGTATTAGTGAAATCCTGATATATTGCAGCTTTCAGTGAATTCAGTGCACTGCATATCAACTAGGTTGAAATGAATTTTTAAATTTATATTCTGAGTTGTCATTACCTGTCCCAAATATGCAAAATATGCACCAGTCTCAAAAGATCAAGATATACTGTGTTCCAGTTGGGGGATGAGTGCGATATCATTCTTATCACACAGAAAACATGAGACTTTATAGAAGCTAGGCATTTTCATTACTGGCAACAGGCAGGGGTTTGCTAATTTTTCCTACCTGGTTGGCTCTACTGCTAAAAGTCCAACAAAGCCATTTTCGTCCACGGGATTACTTCCTTATCTTAATATTCCCCAGGTAACAATCAGTTTGACGCTCAGCTGTTTCTGGATACTGGCTGGCAGCAACGTCAGATGGTTTGGAAGAACTATATAAATGCAAATGCTTCTTTATTGTGTTTATATTAAAAAGAGAAGTGAGGCAGTGAATTTGGCACTTCGATTCTTATTAAAGTTCTGACTTGCTTCAGTGTTTTCAGTGGTATAAGTCATTGCCTACAGTATCTATTGTCGTGATTGGTGACACTAATAAAGATTTGTCTGCTGATGGAATTGTATAGAGTCAATAAAGATCATCAAATATCTCAGAATGAAATGTAATGCATAAATAACTAACAGAACTAGCAGAACTGACAGAATATTACTTATTTTAAGAAATGACTTACTCTCACTGATAAAGACAGCATGCACTGTAGCAATAATATTTCAATGACCAAAATATACAGGTCTGTTTCTTCTCATGGTCACATTTATTCGGAATGGGTTTGTGTGGTTATATTAAAAAAATCTATATTATAGTCTTCACACATCTGTGTAATAAAAGAAAACTGAATGTGACATTCAAAAGCAATCTTTAAGTCATTTTCCAGTTTAAATAGTACCTTAGCATTTAAGTATAAATTATTCTTTTGGCATCTAGTGTTTGATTATCTCACCTTGTTGTACTATGGTGTAGAAAATTGGACTTTTACTCTGTTTCACCACGTCATTCCTGTATGGTGTTATAGACTGAACAGCACTCACACATTTTCACATCTGACCAAATTGAGCTAGGGCAAAAGGCCAAATCTTGACACAAGGCTGACTTTTTTCACTGGCAGAACAAATAAATAATATACATATACTGGAGACATTAACACAATACAGTTGTGTGGATGAGATCCCCCCCTGGGATTAGTAATGTATTCTGATTCGGATTTGGATTCTGAACACTGTAGCACTACAGCTGGAGGAAAAAAAAAAAAAAAGGAGGTGAGTTTCATATGCAAACTGTTACACAGCCAGTTATGAGTGTAGTAATTGGATTGTGCAACAGCAAGTTATAATGTTGTTCTTATAATAGTGTTCACTGTAGCATTCATGAGAGCAACAGTGTTTAGATATGTTTTGCACTATGACTTGCCTTACCATGGAGAACTAGACAGGGTTACGACATCTCACTGCTGTGCAACTATAATGAGGATATAGCTTTTTTTTAAAAATTCATTTAAGCCTCTAGCAGAATGGGTAAGCAATTAGAGTTGGATGGCAGCCATTTATTACACATTACTTTCCATTTTTATTCAAAAGTTAATAATTCTATGATTCTATTGTCTGTTTTTAAAGTACTTGCAGTCCCACGGGGTAAGGGAGATTAATAGCTAAGTCAATTAAGCTAACAGTAACGATATTTGTTGTAACCAATGGTTTAGAAATGTGTCCTTTCTATTTATTAAGCCTTTTCTTATTGACACACAATATTTCTTCAAATAAATAAATAAAGGCTCAGTCTGTATTGCAAATGACACTTCAGTATTAAAAAATATTTTTCATGCATAATGCAGATAATATTTAGATAAAAACTAACCCTTGGACCGTGTCTTAGTATTACAGAGGGCTGTGGCACGGAGGATTCAGTAGAGGGTGGGTGACGATAGCTATATATTTAGATTTATGCATGCGTTTGGTTTAATGGTATCAACACAGCCTGTCGGAATGACTTCCCACACCATTTCAGCACTCTGGGAGAGATGGTTCAATTACTGTGAAGGGAGCTGGAGAAGTGAGCCACGTGTGAGACACCAGACTGACAGCTATTTAAGAAGAAGCCTCGTAAAAGAGATTTGTGCCTATCTCAGCTGGTGCTGTACTGGTGCGAGCTTCAGCGGAGTGGTCTAACGGCTGCAGCACTGAGCCTCTTTTCCACTCCTACCCGCCTTAATCTGCAGGACTGAGTGCTCCCTGCTCGCATTATGGATCATTTAGTAAAGCCATAAAAGCTGAGGTGTTTTCACATGAAAAGTTATTTCTTCACTACTTCTACTGTGATTCATTCCTCTCTCATCCACATAAATGCCTAGTAGAGAGGTGGGGAGAGGGTAAGGCAGAGAATGGGGGTGGAAGGGTAGGGGATGAAGAGGTAGAGGGTGGGGGTGAAGTATAAAGGGAAGAAAAATCTGCTGTGTCATAAAAGCCAATGACCTGCTTACACTGATCCTCTTCAAGATCTCAACAAGGATTAGGAATATTTTTCATCTATTATGACAGAGATTGTAAATCCAGTCATTGTTAGTCCTTCAACTTGTCTTTTGTCTTTTAAGCGAACTATCATTATTTGTTTTCTGGACAATATTGTAAGCCAGTTTGGAATGGGAAGTGTAAATCTTAAGCCCTTGATCTTTTAAAGCTCTGGGAATTTCTGAACTAGAATGGAATTTAAGCTACATAAACCCTTCTTCTGGAAGTTTATAAGAAAAAAAACAACTTTCAAGCATATCTAATTTAAATTATTTGAATATATTCCAGCTGTCATTAGGCAAAAAACCCTGGTTAAAACAGTAGATGGATGGATGGAGGGACAACATATCAACATTATAACCAGTTCACTCCTTGCATAATGTCAGAATGTTTAAAATATGGGTTACTAAATTCAGTGGCCAGGTATTTTTGTTTGCAATTAAAATGAAAACACAGGAGCTTTAATCAAGTTCATAGTTGTAAATCTATTGTGCTGCTGTTGACATATACAACTTCCAAGCCTCTTTACATACTGAATCTCACATTGTTGCCCTCTCACTTTTCCTCTCCCCTGCGTACACACTGATCCATACAAATGACCATACACACTCAGGTCAACCAAAATCAATTATGTCAAGCACAATGGCTGAACGCATAGGGGTGGATGTTACTGGCCATGTACATAAAAGTGGTTAGCAAAATGTTGACTTTGAGTTACTCCTGCCTTACCACATTGCTCTTTATTTTGAACCTGCTGCTTCAAATGCCTCATCAACTGTTAGCATGACAGGCTCAGGTTTTCTAATTGGTGACTGCAGTAATTTGCAGCCTCCTGCACAACCTCTGGGAAGATTATTATGTTAATCCCCTTGTGGAATTCTTGCATTACATACAAAGGGAGCAAAAAGAGAGGGGCATTTATCGCTAATGCCCACATTGCAAGTGTATGAAACAGAGAAACAGAGGGACAAAGGTCAAAAGATCAAGAAGAGAGAAAAAAAGAACAGAGACAGGAGTTGTCTCATCCGTAATGGTTCTCCTACCTGGTTTATTTAATTGCATTATAACTTCATTCACTCAAAAGCCACTTCTCAGTTTTACACTATGATCTTTTCAGTTTACACAGATCACTTTTACTAAAACAATACTGATTGTCACGAGAGGTTAAAATATGTGACAAGAGAAAGATAAACCTATATAAGCAGGGTTTTCTGTTTGACTTATTTATTATGCCTGGTGCTATTCTTTGTTTCATCCACCACAAATATCATTAAATGTCAGTTGCTTTGTGCATTGTGTGCAGTCTAGCATCAGCAATATATTTTTGAATCACATGATAGGTGTCAAGAAGATACCTAAAAAGTACATCACACAGTGCTTTTGATATGTTTCTCTATGGGCTTTAAAAAAGTGCCAATCTCTATACCTAAACTGAGGCAATTTATGAAAGAAGAAGAAGAAGAAGATATCTATTAAATATCCTTGACAGTAACAAATCTGCCCATATAGATACAACACAGCATATTGTATTTCAGGTTTATTGGGTAGTAGTCATCATATCTTTAGTTGGGATATGTTTCATACTTGTATCAAAATACCTAATAATAATAATAATAATAATAATAATAATAATAATAATAATAATAATAATAATAAGTCTCAGATAATGACCAAAAAAGTGCAGGGCATTGTCTTAAATCAAATCTGTGTTGGCTAAACTGGTTTGTCCAGGCAAACTGTAATTTAAGCAATTGTTATGCTAATTTATACTCAACCTATTGTTCTTTGTATTTAGTAGTTCTTCACTGTGTCAGTTTAAGTCATTAGAGTATATAAAAACTGAGGACAGCAGTCAGCCTAATGTCTGTTATTAGACTACTACATGCCTGCATGTTGTTCTTTTGACACTGTGACATGTCAGTCAGTGTTACCTAAGGTTAGAAGCTATGGTGTTGACGTCATGTCATGCCACATCTCTGCCACTCAGAGATCCTGAGGTCCTCTCTAATGGAACTACATCAATCACTGGATTAGCTCAGTGGAAACTTTTCACCCTGTTGTGATTTTGCCACTATGAGCTGACCCTGCTCGCCATATTTTCAACTGACCTTTTAGTGGAAGGGAAAGATGGCTATCTGAGTGACTAAATGGTTTCATATCAAACAAATGGTGCATTTTTGTCAGTCAGATCACATAAAGGCATAAAGAAAAAAAGTGTTGGATGTCTTGGTATGCATGTTGTAACACATTGTAATGCTGATTTCAAATTGGAAAAGGCCTGTCTTTATTACTTCAATATTAGCTGGGCGTGTGGAGCATAAGTATTAGCTCGTGGTGCCACTGCTAATAATGTCACTGCAATATATACACTAGATCTAAAAGCTCCATCTATCAACTGCATAACTGTAGCAGATACAAAACTATATAGTATTGTCAAAGACTTGCAGCATACTAGTTTGACATTCCTTTGGCCTCTGGGTCTTTAAAACTTTTCAGTCTTAGCTCAAAGCTATGTAGATAAATATTTAAACACTTACTATAGCTGGGGAACCCAAAGGAAAAAGAAATAGATCACACTCAAATATTAATGATGAGGCTTTACAAAATATAAACATTAGCCCATCATGCCACTCTAGGTAAACCACCTGGACGGACATCAAGTTAAAGCTGATTTAAAAAGGCAAATTTCCCAGCCCAAATCACATTATACATCTATTAGCAGAAGACAAACAAAGCCTAAGGCATCACAAAAATGGGTTTCCCATTTTGTTTTAACGTTACATAGGCACTTACTTAAAACAGTACTTCAAAAGGGATATCCACAACATTTGTCCTTACAAACATACACTTAACATCATTATATAGGGTTTCCAATATTTATGGTACCATTTTAAAGTTAGTACTCACCTGCCTCATACAATTCTTATTCCCATGTCTTGCTAGTTAGGATTGGAATTAGAATGCAGAAATAACAATAAAACTTTAAATCACATAGAAAAATTCATAAGGTAGTTAATTCCGTTCATAACAAAATAATTTCAAATTTTAAACAGGAAGAAATTTGAAAAATTCATGGCAAATTAAATTAAATTAAATGACTAATTGAAAAAGGGTTATTTTTTAAAAAAAAATCAAAGCCTTTCAGAGTTGGTTATTTTCTGTGTTTCTTCTTTCTTCCTCACTTTCATTTCTGCTGTTTTTGTCTTTAGGTTAGTTCCTGTTTTCTTCATGACTTGTGTCAGTTTTACTTTCTCCTTTGTAATTGTAGTGATGTGCTCACCTGTGTCTTGTTCCCATACAGCACTTATAGTTTAAATAGTACTGTTTCCCTTTTTATCCTTGTCATGTTGTCTGTGATATTTCCTAGTCATACTCTGTGTCTGTTACCCTTGCATCTGTTTACATTTTGATTCTGTTCGGCCTTCTGGACTTTGCTTCTGTTGTGGAGTTTCTCATACCTTTTTGTTACTCTGTCTGCTCATGTCTGCAGTTAAGTCCTGATCTTACTTCTCACAATGGAAGGTTTGTAATAAACCTGTGTCATATATGTAATATACACAAATAAACACGTTTCCAAGTGGGTTTATTTCCAATCTTCCCTCGAAGCCATACTTGACTCTCTCTCCAGTTGGATGCAGCAGCTGCTTCAGCTCCTTACAACTATCCATCTCTAGTCACTCCCCAGCCACACGATCCACCAACTTAAGCACACCTACCAATTCATGAACCAAGGATTGAGAGTGACAAGTGTAACGAGGACCCTACAGTTCTTTTCTGGTAAGCTTCTCCCTTTTGTGTGAATTAAATCTTTTGCCTTATGCTGCTTAACATCCTAAGGTGGCAGCAGTGATTTTCACCTAACTGGCAGGGTACCAGAGTGGGCCAAAGTAGAAAAGGAAAAGGCAGTGTGTCATACATGTACTTTCAAAGATTTTTTTCTGTTGCCCTCCAACAAACATTTGACCACAGCAACCCAGGGTGGAAAGCCGCTTAAACTTATATTAAGACAGTGGCAGAGGTGTGAACTATACCATAATCATTGTCTCTCTCTGGTGACTTCCTGCACAGGTTAATTGATAAAATTAATTACCAGCTGGATCCAGCAGATCTTCCCACAAACTGCAACTCCCTAGTTTCACTGGCTATCATAGCTGACAATTAGTTGTTTTGAGAGATGACAGCAGTTGCGCTGGCATGGTTTAGAATAGCAGGGCTCTGCTATTAAGAATCTGACAGATTACAGTTGTTATTCCATTAAATTAATATTTAGATGTGTATTAGACAGTTTTAGTTTTTATTCATTCAGCTGTAGCCCTGTGGTGTTTAATGATCTGGCCACAAATTAGAACAACCTTAAAAAGAACTTCAAGTTTAAGTTTATAGTATATACACATTTAATTAAGACTATAAATCAGAAAAGTAAAAATCTTTTAGAACAATAAAAATGATTAAACTTTCTAACTGCAACCTCTCTCAAAGTCTTCTGAACCTACTTATAAGTTTTCAGATGTTTCCAGTTTGTCCTCTGTCTACTTGGATCTCAAGGAAGTCTTTAACAAGGCCTCGGCTACCTCCCTGCCACCACATCATCATCCTGTGCTATTGAACTCCTGCTATTCCCAAGGATCATATCTATTTTCTCTCTACCCCAGAAAGTGAGGACATGGACAACTACATCCAGAGTTCTTTGTTATCTGTCCATCCTCCTCACCTGAGAGGACCAGCCTGTTTTTGAGATGAAAGACAAGATTCCCCGACGACCCTGCACTGATTATTGTGGGTTCGATGTTATCACTGTGAAGAACAGCTACCCCCCTGGACTGACTAAGGCTTCCTTTGCCTTTCACTGCCTTGGAAAGGATGTCTTTTAAGATGTACAGAATCAGACTGAATCTGGAGAACATCTTGATTTTCTCTATTTTCTAACAGGAGCATTTTTAGCATGGTCACTGTGTGTTTCAGAGATTCTTGGAGAATCAAGACAAATCCTGCATCTCTCTCTGCTGTTTGGTTAAACTATGAAATGTTCTAACAGTCTTCAAAGAACAACGGTCCCATTAAAGAAAACTTGGAAAAAAAAAAAGTGCTAGAACAAAGAGCAGAATGAATGCATCCAAATCTCATACTCATACCCATACTATGAGCTGGGCCATAAAAATTTACTCACATCACATCTGCAGTTGTCTTGGGCTAGGCAGTGTATAAAGTATTACCCAGCGTTCAGTGTCTGAATGTAAAGTAAATAGTTGTGTTCACAGTTTTTGCATCCAGTTTGATACAACTGTTTGGTACAAGTGTTAAGGAGTCTCAGAAAGACTACTTCAAGAATCTGCCAACACTTAGACTGAAATGATGTATCAGTGTTACTGTATTTTCACAGATGTGTGCTGCACAGGCTCTGTTGTTTAATATTTACAGCACCAAAAATATAAAAAAAGAGAGTGCCATAAATACAAGACTGATATAAGTTATATTTAGTGTATCCAGTATGTTATAATGGTTGCCTATGTATTCTTTTATTTTTCTTCAACTTTAGCTTTTATGGTAAGGTTTCTAAAAAAAACAGAGCAAAGAACAAAAACTTTTGAGGTTATCATTTTTACCTCTTGTTTTTGAATGTTAACTTTAAGTACACTAAGTAAGAGTTGCTGGTACTTTCAGGATGACACAATGCTTTTTGCCAGAGCTATATTACATATAATTTATAATGGACAGTAAGGTGTTTAAAATGGACAGACCAGTACCTCTAATGTCATCTTACAAATGGACATGAGGAAACATTAGCTTTTAACATTGTAGGTGATTTAGATTTAATGTGGGTCCATCTTTATTCAGAAAATACAGAGGAGGATGAGCTTATAAAGAGAAAGATGACCTGTAAGTTTGTAAGTGAGAACACATTAATCAAATAGACCTATAATGTACAGCTTTTATTTCAGAATACAATAACTTCTTTATCTGCTTTGACCTTAAAGAACATACAAGAAAATATGAAATGAATGAAAACTATTAATAAATAACAATTAAATGGCATTATACTGGTTACGCTAGCTGTTTTGTTTGTTTTACATATATACGGTACAAAAACTGAAGACAATCAAAAACTAACAATCTATCGATCTATCAATTGTGTTTTTTATGGATCTGCATTACTACTAATTTGTAGAGTCATGGCTAATAGTGATGAACAATACTGTTTGAATTCAGAAAGAAAATACCTGTTTTACTACATCCATAGATAAGGAAAATATGTGGAAGATAAAAAAAAAAAAAGGTAGACGGAGGTTTTACTATATACCATCACTGAATATCCAACTTGCTAACAGTCCACACACTAGAAGAGGGCATGGGAAAAAAAACAAAACAAAATAAAACAAACAAAAAAGAACACAGAACAGGTGGCCAGCTGAACACACAAAAGCAACTGGGAGAATATACAAACTGGGTCCCAAGTTGGTCATGTTAGAGTTTAAACCCAGGACTTTCTTGCTGTGTGGCAGCACGTTTAACCACTGACCCACTGTTCTATCATTGAGGCAAAAAAGAAAAGCAGTGTTTGTAAACACTAAAGATGTATGTTTATAGTGTACATTCTGTCAGTTAATACAATTAAGAACTAAGCAGCATTGTTCAGTCATTCCAAGTATTGCTATCTTATTGGTTACGATCGGTCCAGGATGTCCTCTAGCTATCTCAGATCAATCTTTCATAGTCTTTATCATCACAAGTTAGAGGACACTGCTAGCTTTCCATGCTCCTTCTTCAGTCCCATTATAAAGGCATGCATTATTCCCAAAACAAAATTCAATTGCCCATGCACAACAAATTTGATTTAAGGCAGCAATTTCATTAGACACACATTTTTCACAGGACAATACAGACCTCAGACCCTCATGCTTCATCAGTTTCGCCACTCCTATCATTTGCCCTATCAATTTCTGGACCTACACTGAAAAAGAAAAGTGTTATTTTGGTACAGGCTGAGCATACTGAGAGAAAGACAGATAGGCAGCAAGACAGAAAGCCTTCAAAAGGGGAAAGGCATGTATAGAAGCTCAAATGCTATGACAAAGACAAGCACTAGGAGACATGACAGGAGTAAAAATGAATATGCCTCAGGCAGTTGAGTCCTGATTACTTTCTAACTAAATGGTTTCATGTGTTCCAAGGCAATTTGGCTATATGGCTGAACGTAAACAGCACAGTGAGCACATTACTGGTGTAGTTAAAGCTTGCAACCTGCTTCCGTCATGGCATATCACAAGAGCTGGGTCCAAATTATATAAAAGTGCTGATTCTACCCAAGTCTGCAGAATTTACTGAGTTTTGTTCACAAAGAAAAAGACAAATCAAGTCAGCAGGAGATGTCAGGACATGTTTAAAATGCTCATGAAGACATGATGTCAAAAGTCCTTTAGGAATGCGTAAAAGAACCAGAAGATCAACAAAAGAAATGGAGAAGCTACTTATATCTGTAGTAATTTAAAAGAATTTAAAAGAAATTCTAGATGATATTGTGACAACTCAAGGGACACACTGCCAAAGAACTTTGAAAAAAGATTTGTTCTCAAAATATATGACTTTCTTTTCCTCTATAAATCAAATGGAAACACTAAAGTCAATGTTTTCTAACCATTTATCTATAGCACTCTACGCATGGTCCTTTGTTCTTACTAAAGACCTCTTTAAATCAGTCACAAAAACAAGGAGAAAAATATAAATAAAATCATAAAGAAGTACTTTCCCAAACAACCAGGCAGTGTGTAACATATGCAGTTGTTGGGATTTTTTTAGGAGATGCAGCTGAAACCAGACGTTTACATGCACTGTGTAAAAAGACACAAACATTTTTTTCTCACTGTCTGAAATTAAATCAGTCTAAACTTCTCCTGTTTTAGGTCAGTCAGGATTGCCAAAATTATTTCTATTTGCTAAATGCTACAATAATGAGAGAGAGAATATTACAGAGAGATTTTTATTAATTTCTTCAACGTCAGAAGTTTACATACATTTCCTTAGTATTTGGTGGCATTGCCTTTAAGCTGTATGACTTGGGACAAGTGTTTTGGGTATCCTTCCACAAGCTTATCACAATAGTTTGCCGGAATTCTGGTCCATTCCTGCTGACAGAACTGGTGTAGCTGAGTCAGGTTTGAAGGCCGTCTTGCTCGCACACGCCTTTCCAATTCTGCCCAGGAATTTTCTATGGAATTGAGATCAGGGCTTTGTGATGGCCACTCAAAAACATTGACTTTGTTGTCCTTAAGCCTCTTTGTGACTATTTTGGTGGAATGCTTAAGGTCATTGTCCATTTGGAAGATCCATTTGCACCCAAGCTTCAACTTCCTGGCTGATGGACTGAGATGTTGCTTCAGTATTTCCACACAATGTTCTTTCTTCATAATGGTATCTATTTTATGAAGTGCACCGGTTGCACCAGACCAAAAATTAGAGTCATTGTCACTGTGTGTCTTTGCAAATTGTAATCTGGCTTTTTTATGTTGCTTTTGGAGTAAAGGCTTTTTCCTGGTTGTGTGGGCATTTAGCCCATGCACAGGAGTCGTTTAAATGTGGATAATGACACACTCTTACCAGCTTCAACCATCATCTTCACAAAGTCTTTAGCTTTGGTTCTGGGGTTGATTCTCACGTTTCAGACCAAAATATGTTTGTAACCCACTAAAAAAAAAGTACTATTTAAAGTTCTAGATTTATTAATGTAGGGTTAATGTTAATGTTATTATTTTCACTCCTGAATATTGTGTTGTATTAATTTTGGTGATTATTGATTAGATTGTTTGTTTGTGACCTCTCACTCATCACTGTTTGACCTGGGAAGGTTTTCAGTATGACACAGCAGTGTGAATGACGGACTGTCGCAGCAGAAGGAGAGAGCTTCCTGACTCCAATTACACAGAAGTTGTTTTCTGTACAAAGTACTAACTTTTAAGACCGGATAAGATAAAATAGTGGTTGGAGTTAAATAATGTGCGGATAACCCTAATAAGGTTGTCCTCCAGGAGTATCAAAAGTTAGCAGGACATGCCGCTTTCTGCCTGAGCAGTCACACTACACGTGTCTCGATAAGCTAGCTCTTCTGCTGTGCTGCAGTGTCTTGTTGTGCATTTGTTATGAGACGATTGTTATCCAAAGCTAATTAAGCATTCATTCGATTTTATATATGTTTGAGTTTTAATACTTTGTTGGTTCATTGTAATAGTCACTGTTAACTAAGGAGGAAACTGGAATTTCTTCCAGTGTGGAGTTGAGCATGTATTCCACTAGAGGTAATTTTAGTTTTTAGCAGTTTTTGGCAGAAATTGTAATAAGCAGTAGCCTTTGTTTTCACTGCCATGCAAACTTGAACATGGTTATATTTTCTAAATGTATGTGGAGAGTATGCATTTTGGTAGAGGGTGTGCAGTTCTCTCATAAAGAGAAGCAGACTTAAAGGGTCAATGTGCAAAATGTATGACCTGATTTAATTCTTACCATTTATTTATAAGCCAAGCTGAAATAGTTATATGTTAAGCATATTGTGGGAAAAGTAACCCAGCTAATTCCAGCTTTAAGTATTTTAGAAGTTGAAATGAAGTTAATTCATAAATGTTCTATTTATTGAATATGACACAGTGCAGTTGTACTCTATTCTACAGTTGTACAACACTTGAAATTGACGTGATTTAGAGATAAAAGAACTTGAGTAGAACCGAGAATATAAGCTTGTTTCTTAACACAGGCCAGGTTCTTAAGGAGGGGAGAAAACCCATAATGAGGAACCAGCGATCCGAATGATGGATTTCCTGGAACCCGATCCTCAGCACAGCTAAAGCAGCTGTCTATGGTGGTAGGAACACCCCAGTCATCGGATTGGTACACTGACTAAAGAGTGCACTCGAAGGACCCCATTTGACTAGACTTTAACTGACTCTGATCGATTATGACCTGATGGACAATGACTAAACCAGGCTACTGAGCTAACAGACTTTGAAGGACATTGCTGGTTCATTTTCTCAGGATTCCTTTTCTTTTTATGTAAAGGGCCCAAAATTGTATAGTGTAAAGTTCCTTTATTATATAAATACGACCAAAGTTGCAGTTCATTGCATTTCCTGTGTGTGTGTCTATGTTCACTGTACCCAAACTCAGCTCCTTACGAACCTAGAGTGACGTGCATCCAAGAGTGAGTTACACACCAGACCCCTATGGTCCCTCCACAGGCGGTGAGCCCACTGGAGGGCAGACCCATGTTGCCTCTTCGGGCTGAGCCCGGCCGGGTTCCACGAGTAAAAACCCGGCCACCAGGCTGATATCCCCCTCCTAATCTCTCCATTACTGGTGTCTTAAAAAGTGACAGGTAAACATTGATCTGGAAATTGCAGCAACCAGGGTTATTTCAATAACAATTCACTCGACTTGGTCATGTCATGGGCCCCAAACGGATGCCTGCCTTGCTTGGTGGCAAGCAGCACCTCTGGTGTTAGCGAGTTTGCCCGTTATGTGCCTCAGAACTCAGTGACCTTGTAACTTTTGGTGATCTGCCACTTCATAGCTGAGTTGTTGTGGTTCCTAAACACTTCCACTTTGCAATAGCACCACTTACAGCTGATCATGCAATATTTAGTAGGCGTTGAGAGGTGTGGCCCAATACTTTTTCTATGTGGTGTATGTGGCATTTTCACTTTAGAAAAATTAGGTATAAAACATAGAGACATGACCAGTTGCAAAACTTAATAACAAAAGAAAGAAATTAGCATTGCAATTGCAGTATAAAAGTGCAAACATCAATGTCAGTAAATGCACAAATTATTGTGTTTGATATGGGATTGCACTAACCTGACAAAATTCAGTACGTAGTGAACTGCTTTTAAAGTGTGCACATGGTTACAATGTTTTGAAGCCAGTCCTCTAGCATGTATAAATATGATAAATAATGAGGTTTTTAACCGTGTTAGTTACTTAGTTGACTGGGTGTTTAGTTTGGTATTTTCAGAGTGTCACCCAGCTTCAACATCATTTCAGCTGTCATAACTGCTACATGTCCCCTAAGTCACACATTATTTTCTCATTAATTGCACTTGCAATTTTATTTTAAGGATGATGAAAATTTGCAACCACAAAAAGGTGAATAACTTTTCGGAGTTTTCTTCAACTGAAATAAAGCATTTTTTTTTGCCATCCTGGTTATCCATGGTTTGCCACCCCCTGCTGAGTGACCTGCACAACATTGACCAATCACTGCCAACTGCCTAGTCTCACATAACATGCATCCGCGTTTTTACCCTGGCTGAATTTGTCCCCATCACGAGTATAAAAATGATGAAAAAAAAATTGACTCATGCAGAAAATAAAGTCCTTCATGTCATTGCTTTCTAATCCTCTCTCCTTTCAGGTCTCCATCCTGTACCTGCCCCCTCTCTGCTCCCTTCATACTGATCCCCAAACTCACACCTCACCTCTCCCTCAGCCCAACTTCTCACTCTAAACCACTCTTACGCTCCCTTTACTTCAGCCAGTCGCTTCCACTCCACTATTTCAACTCTCCAGCTCCCTCTTACTTATTCTCTCTCTCTCTCTCTCTCTCTCTCTCTTTTCTCTCTCTCTCTCTCTCTCTCTTCCTTTCTTTTCTATCAGCCTCCTCCCCACTGCCCTACATTTATTCTCTTCTTTTCATTCTTTGTTTCTCTCTCTCTCTCTCTCTCTCTGATATCCAGCACAAAATAGAGTGATAATCAGAGGAAAGTAGAGAAAGTGTTGAGTTTGCGCTGGAATGACAAAACATAAAGGAGGGGATTTTGGGACAGGCGATTAGCAGTAAGCAAAACAAAAAGCCACTTGTCAATCTGGCTTATAATTTCATTAAAATTTGTAAATTTGGTAGTTTACTTTGAGAAAAGCTCCTATAATTGGCCTCAGTGGAGGCATCTCAGTGTGTGTGCGTGTCTCAAAGCCACACATACACAAAAAAGTACAAGTGTATGGGAATGACAGGTGCACCTTTACATATTTTTCCCATGCATGTGTCCATTTGAGTGTGTGTGTGTGTGTGTGTGTGTCCTTGCAGTCCAGCAGTGTGTGCCATTCGCAGCTCCTGCTATTTCCTGTGCAGGTTGGGATTTCAACAAAAGAATAGGCAAAGCTGGAGTTGGACCCTGCTGACTCCCAAATCTGTCTGACACAAACAGATGCTTACAACACACACACACACACACACACACACACACACACGACAGAAATCTGCAAACAAGTGTGTTGCCTAAGTCCAAGGCAGGAGGGGAGGGTGGGGAAGAGACACTACGAGATGGATTAAAGAAAGGATGGGGAAGTAGGGTGGGTGGAGGATGAGGTGGTGCTTGTGTTTCTGTGTGGTTTTGAGGGGGTTCAGGAAACTCATGCAACTGGGAAAGCAGGAGAGAAGAAAGTGAGCAGGAGCGACCTCAAAAGATGCTGACCGTCCTTGGCAAGCCAACATTTTCAACATGTATTGACAACACACACAGAAAGGGACTGTAATCACTCAGTAACCACCAATATTTCAGTTTTCTCCTCCTCTTTTTATTTTTTCCCCAGCTCTCTCCTCCCTCCTCTCTCCTTCCAGGCTTTTTTCCCTCTGGGAATGATGGGAGCTGCAGCTGGATGTAACGCCCCCCCCCCCCCCACCCTCCCCCCCCCCCCTCTCCCCTCTCCCTCTT